>LOJH01060792.1:706-11079 GCA_001685095.1 Ellobius talpinus
CAGGAGAAGGTCTGGAGGGAGGGAGGGCAACAGGAACTCATCCTGGCAGGGATGAGGGGGCTATTCCAGGCTTTACTTCCCAGCAAGTTAAGAACTGAAAGGAACTGAATTCGGGAAGAAGCATATTTATAAGCCCCCATCCAAAGGGGAATAGTGCGCAGCAGTGAGGCAATCAGAGAACCCCCAGGGGGTCTATGTGCCACTACCCCTCACCTCTGCAGCCCACCTCCACCCCAAAGCATAGGGCACCTGCTGTCCCTCCCCTGGTCTGTCAAGACCTGCAGTGGATGGGCTAGGGGAGAAGGCTTGAACTGAGAGATGCTGGCCAGCCATGATTTACTGCTCTGGCCCGCACTTGGTGGCACCGGAAAAGCAGGGTGAGCAGGGAAAAATACAACGGCTTTCCCCAATCCCCATTTCCTCTCCAGACAGCACGCGTGAGCTCCTGGGGCCTCAACATCTGGGAAATTTAATTTTACAGTTTCGGCTGTGCAGCAGTGTACTCCCCGCCCCAAAATGCACTGGGGAGGGGCAGGAGCTGGGGACTAGGGTGTCCTAGCACTGGCCACCTGAGACAGTGCCCCAATAGGAAGCCAGGAAGGTCCGGCAGTGCTGGGTGACACTAGGTCTCCACCCAGGCCCTGACACACCCCCATCCCCTCTGCAGAGCAAAGACCGTGACAGAAAGGCGGCGATTCGAAGTTAGAAGGAGGAGGGTCCACAGCAGCCAAGAGGTGATGCCTAGTGAAGGTGGATGCCACTGAAGAGTCACGGAGAGCCCCACCTCGGACCTGATCTGAGCACAGGTCCCCAGGAGCACGCTCACCTGGCCAGACCTGCCCCAGCTATGAGCAGGGCCTATGAACAGACAGATGGACAGGCGGGCTATGGTTTGACTCTAAGTAGCCCAACACTTCCCAGGCCCACTGGAACTTTCCATGCTGACTCCCTACCTGGGCCAAGTGTTGGCATATTGTGTCTTTAATATGATAATATAAAGTCTGAAAATTTTTGTATAATTAAAAATGAAACAGTATCTTCCAAATTGAGGCAGACTACCCTCTTGAAAGGATCTGAACTCACTATGACCCTAGCTTTCTCACCCCGTCTTCCCAGAGTGAGGCAGAGCAATGACAGGTTTAGATCACCTATCAAGAACTTTGTACCAGGGATCTGTGATGTGGGAGCAGGGCCAAAGGGACAGGGCAGGGAAGAGAGGGTAGAGAGGTAAAACAGAAGGAAAGAGGAGAGGGCATAAGAGGCAGCAAGCAACACAGCAGCCTTGCCTCCTCCCAAGGAACATGATGAAGGGGGAGACCAGACGGGGTCTTGGACTCATGGTCATTTGTCTCCCCAGCAGTGCTCCATTAAAAGTGGGTATAAGGAGTATGTAAGCGGTGCTGTCCAGCCAAGCAGGCCACCAGGCCTATATGGGCCTTAGGACACCATCTGAGTAGCAGCTACCCAAATGTCCCCACTGATACTCACCTAGGCCCAGAGAGACATGGGGTCCACTGACTGCGAGGGCTTCTGCTCTGCTTCCAGCTGCACATTGTAAAGATTGCTAGCCATCCAACACTCTGCCCTATCCAACTCTCCCAAAGATCCCTCTGGCCCCTGAGGTTGATTTAGACCCTCGCCAGGCACTGTGCACAGCTGGCTTGTCATTAAAATCGTGCAGGTGACAATTAGTTGAGTGGTACAACAGAAGAAAGGCCAGGCCTGACTTCTGGCTGGGTGGTGGGTAGGGAAAGGCAGAGGGTACCAGGTGCTGGTACTGGCAGGCCTCCTGGTCCCTGGCTGGGGGGAGACCAGGTGTTGAGGCCTATGTGGGCATCCTCATAGGGCAGGAGCAGCGTGGCCCCTCCTCTGCACTGAAGGGCTCCAGGGAATGCTAGTGCAGGAAACAGTGGTGTAATTTTGGAGGAAATTCTCAAAGCCAGAGCCATTAAGGCAGGGATAGGGGCTGTGTCCAATCTGACAGAACTATAAAAGGGTAGAGAGTCACAGCGGCAGGTTTTGTTCAGAAAGAAACCCAACCCCAAATTTCCTCTCCTTAATCCTGTAGGAGCCCACAGCTGCTCAGAGGGAGGGAGACAGGGCACGCTCAGTCACTGCAGAGGCTCCTGCAGTCCAGGAAGCCACAACCTGGAGGTGCAGCTGGGGCTGGGAGAAGCCACTTTCCCTTCTCATGTATTCCTCGTGCAAGGCTCTGACCAGCTTCACTTCCAAGCTACAAGCACCCTGTGACAGACACTGGGTTGAGTACAGAGTCACAACCTGGCAGGGTGCAGCTGTATTTGGCAAATGGGCACCAACCACCACCAAGGACCCTTGCTGACCTTCCTCCTCTGCTAGACATGGGTCTCTTGCCCCTCACCTATAGGCCTCACATTTCAATACCTAGGTGCCAATCTCCCACACAAACCCCAGGAGGACCAATGACTAAGTGGGTACCTACTTCTGTGGTCAGAGTAGCTGGGCCAGTGTCAGGAAGAAACCAGAGGAGCATGCATACAAAAGGCTCTGAGAGGAAGTCCCAAAGAGCAAACTGGAGAATACAAGTAGGAACATTTGTCCATATGTAGAGGCTGCCAATCTGAGTAGCAAGCATGGCTGGGGACTATGGGGCCACACAAAGGCCCAAATGATGCCCAGCTAGCTCCAGTAGGCACCTCATGACCTAGAACCCAGTAGAAGAGGAAAGAGCCAACTGAGTGATTAGGGCAAAACAGAAGAAAGCAGGGAAGCCCAGGAGCTGGCAAGCTTGAGCTTCAGCAAGACTGAATGGTAGGCCAGAGTCAACCAGACAAGAGCTGGAGGCTTGGGTGTCAAGAGGGGTCAGATGAAAGGGAATGAGCTGTGGGGCCGGAAGGCTCTCCAGAGACGGAGAGTTGGGGTGCGGCACGCGCCCGGCCAAGGCCTCCACTGCAGGGCCTGACTCTGAAAGCGGCTGCAGCTTGGCCAGCCTCAGGCCCGGGCAAGCGGCCCAGCCACTCCCTGAGCTGCACCGGTAGCAGTGGCTGAGGGCTTGGCCCGACAGTCAGCAGGAGGAGGGGAGGGGAGGGGCGGGAAGAACACTCCGTCACCCTCCACTGCTCCAGATTCAAACCAGACCGGGGGTGGCACGGTCCATTCCCATCCTGTGGCTCCACGTGAGTCCACAACAGCTTATGGCCAAAGAGTGGCAGGTGCTCCCTACCCACCACAGGCCCTGGCATCCTTCCCAGAGGGCAACTTCACCCTCCACCACACTGAGGAGCTGTGAGACGAAAACCAGGGGCTCCCTTAGTGTGTGCCCCGCAGAGGCAGCTGAGGGGGGGAGGTTGGCCCTAACCATGGGCCAGCAGCCACCCTTGCGAGCTGAGCTGGGCTGGAAACATTCGGCTCAGCCTCAGCTGTCAGCTCCCTGTCCCCAGCCTGGGGAATGAGCTGCTGGCGGCACCACATGATTCATCACCAGGCCTGCCTGCACCCCAGGCCAGCCACCCCCGCCCTGCTCAGCACCTGCAGGCTGCCAGGAAACACATGTGACCCCTTTGGGTCAGACCCAGCACTGAGACCCCAGGCCAGGCTGGTGGAAGACAAACAGAACCAAGTGCCATGATTTGCGGGGGCACCTAGCCCCTAGGAAAAGCCTATGGGATGAGGTGGGTAGGTCCACATCCATCCCTCCATCCTATCCCATCTCCTTCCCCCACTCCCCCCACTGCACCGGACACAGTGTCGGCTGGGACTTTTCCGCTCTCAATGAGCCCCTCCCCTCCCCCTCCCCAAAGTGGCTGCAGCTGTCAGGACCGCAGATTGGAACTGCAGGTATGGGGCTGGCCCGCTGCCCACCTCCCTCCCGTGTCTGTCTGCAAGAGAGGAAGCCAGCCCACCTCTGGAATCCTTCACTCTCTCCTCGTTCTGCCTCTCCCACCTGTCCCCCGGGAGCATGGGGTCAGCCGCCTCGCTCAGTCTCTCTCTTCCCCGGCCCCTCTCCGATTACAATGCGGGTAGTGTTCACTGTTGCTCAGCTCCCCCTGCACCAACCACCCTCTTGTCTCAGAGCTCATGGCCTTCCTGTGCTGCCACCTCCCCCTCATGGGGTGTCTTATCTCTCCAAGTGCTCAGGACTAGCCAGCTGGCCTGGCCTCACATGCCACACTGACCCCAACAGAAGGTTCCAGATGGGATGCTAGTCTCTGACACATACACTAGAAGCCTGTTCAACAGACCAAAGGGATTACAGTACAGTCTCTTCCTGTTCTGAGGCCAAACCACTGAGACCCAGCAGGGGTTGACCAGGCAGGTACCACCTCCATCCAAACCTACCATCTCCTTACCAGACTGCTTCTGGTCCCCCATGCCCTCTACCATGCTGACCATCACTTGAGGGACTGGCTGAGCCCACCGGAGCTGCAGACACCTAGAAGCCTACTATTGCTTGCACCTCTCTAGTAGGAGGACAGAGAGCCAGAGTCTTTAGGACTTGTGGAAGACACAGCGCAGAAGGAAAATAGCTGTCTGAGGCCCCGTTTGCTTGTTCCTCTCCTGGGGCTACTCAGAATCAAATAGTGTTCTCCCTAGTTCTGTAAGCAGAGGACCCCAGACGTTCTCACAGGTACTGGAGTTGGACACAGGTTTATCTCTAAAGGCTAAGGGCAAAGGTCTTTCTGACTCTCACTAAGTCAAGTTCAGTTGATGCTTTAAGTAGGGAGGTGGGTCCAGAGCACCACACAAGCTGAGTCCCCCAAACTTTAGACATCTCCAAAACCTCAATATGGACAATTTTCCCTATATCTAGGCACTGCCCAAATATATAAGGTTGCTGAGTGATTCCTGTCCCAGCAAGTCAATCCTGGCCCAGCGTAGCCAGCCTCCTCAAAAGGGTACCTGTTTTGGGCCTCCAACAGCTCACTGTAACCAGCATTCCTTGCCTTTCAAAAATCTGCCCTTGTTACACTCCAGACCTGCTCTCCAGTTGTTCCCTAGCCCTAGCAAGAAAATACAGATCTGAAGTAGCCTACCCTTACATGCCAGCCAAAACCAGGACCAACTCTAACCCCTAGGAGAGACTCAACGGCTTCCTCCACATGTTCCTATTCCACCTTCCTCCAAAGGCACCTTCCTGCAGGCTTGGGCACTCTGATGCAGTGTGGCTCTTAAAACCAACAGGTCAACAAGATCAAGAGATGGTACTAAAGGTCTATCTACCGAGTACACAGTACTCACAGACGTACATGCCCAGTCATCACTGGTGAGTCCCTAGGTTGGGCAGCCTCTGTGGGATGGGGCTAGACCTGAAGGATTAGTCTGAGTCTGGCCAGAGGCCCCATTCGGAGGTAAGCATAAGGCTAGCCTGGGGTGGATGGCCGCCAGAGCAGTCTGTACAGATCTGGGTGCCTTCTACAAACAGCAGGGAGGGCCACTCACTAGCTAGAAACCTGAGCCCACAGGATCCCCTGCCAGCAGTAACACAAGCAAGCATGGAGGGAGTAGAGTGCACACAGGGAGGCGGCCAGGACACTGCCGGCAGGCGGGGGTGGCCCCGGAGGAGCAGAGACCGCCAGCGCACTGGAGGCAGCTGCCGGTTCAGTAGCTAGGAGAAGCCATTAAACTGCATTTGGCGAGAGAGCAGAGGGGATCACAGGTTCTGGATGCAGACAGGCCAGGCCATGTCCCTGTGGGATCCTGAGTTATAGACTGGGCAAGGCCAGGGGGTGGGGGTATTAAGGCCCCAAGCCCCAGCCCCCTCCTGGCCAGAGGTCGTACAGGGGGTAGCCCCAGGCCCATTGCCCTCGGGGCCTGGAAGGATACTTGCAGGGAGACCAGCTCTTTCCAGACTTTCCAGGCCAGAATTCATGGCTCCCCTGAACTCCTCATACTGGCCACGCTTATTAAAGAACAGGGCTGTCGGCCTGCTGAGCAGACGCATGGGCTTCTCTACCTGACCAGGACTGGCCTTGGTTTCTCCTAGTTGCTTGATACACGAGGAGGGGTAGCATTGGCCACTCACCCGCCCTTCTATCCCATTCCACCTCCCAGGGGTCCCAACTACTGGATGAGATCACGTCTATGAAGCCCCACTGCTGTAGGGAGGAGATGAAGTGGCCATGTGGGGGTGGGGCAGTCACAGCACAGCTGCTTCTCAGTCACCCCCCACCCCACTTCATCCCCACCATGCCTAGCAACTCATTCAGGGGGCTCTACCCCCACTCAGCTGAGCCCATGTCTGTGAATCTAGGGGAAGAGAAGGAGGAGCCAGAGTACAATCAGAAAACAGTGATCCAGGCTGTTTGATTTAAGAGTCAATGATACTGGAAGAGCCTTAAAACAGAACACTGGCAAACGACAGCAGGGCTCAGAAATGCCCAGGTTCCCAACCAAGTCCTAAGGAGCGGTGAAGAGAAAAGGACAAGGTTATCAATGGGGCACTTCCACCTTCAGATGGCAGCAGGCTTGACAGGCCACTCCCATCGCACAGGGCTACCATCTCTCTAGGCTCCTGCTGAGGCTGCCACCAGTAGGACAAACCACACCAACACCTTCCCAGTACCCTGTCCAGAGTCCTATAGGAGGTCTGGTGCCTACACAGCCAGCTCTGCTGCGTGGCTCAGGACAGCCAAAAATCCTGGGGTTGATACCATTGGTTCCCACCAAAGACACTTCTGGCTGTCCCTCCAGGGGCCCAGAAAATCTCTGACCTTTGTAAGTGCAGAGCAACCAGGCACAGCCACAAGAGCGCAGGCCTCAGTCTGTGAAGGACCCGAGATGTATGAATGGAGATGTCTGTTACCCTCTGTCCTCTCCATCAGGCAGCCTGAAGTGGGCTGAGCTCTTCTCTTCTGACCTGACCCTTAGCCAGGCACTGATGGTCATGTCCCACTCCCTCTTAGGCCTATCCCCTCAGCTGGAGCCACCTTGCTCTGAGAATAAGAGCCAAGTGTGGCCTCTGACGGGGAACGAGCCCCAAGCAGACTCTGGGGAGCTTGGCGTGGCACCTGGAAGCAGGACTCTGTGGTCCCTTCCAGCTGCTGGTCCGCTACACTGGCAAGCTCAGCAGACAGGCATCTCTACTACTGTTGAACTGTCACTCAGACTCACACGGGATACTTATCACAGCACAGGAGAAAGGAAGCAGCCCTCGTGCCATGTCACAGCACAGCACAAGGTCGCCCAGCCTTCTCCAAGGGCCACTGGACAGGCCCATTGAGGCACACCTCCCTGAGGGCAGGCAGGGTAAGGCAGGCCACTTGCAAGGCACTGACCAGTTCTGGAAGCCTCTCCCCCGACTCCTATTCTCCATATACAATCATCATTGATTTCTCAAAATACCAAGCATAAAAAAGTAGCCGACAGGATGTGGCTGCCGACAGCCAGGGCCCCTGGGGGGGGAGGGGAGACAGGCAGGGAGCCGTGCTGTGCGGCCCCCCTCACCGGTGCGCCCGCTGCTCCGGCCAGGAAACCAATTTATTTTGTTTTGTCTCTGTTCTCTGAACACGCAGCAGAGACTGGATCGGGCTGTCGGCCAAGGCTCCTGTAGACACTGCCAAGAGAGCTTGAAGGTGGGGAGGAAGCCCAGCCAGAGAGGGGGCGCGTGTCTCCCCGAGGCCTCAGGGACAGCCCCTGACAGGCAGGCAGGAAGAGCTCCTGAGAGGAGGACCCATCCCTGTAGGCCCCACACTAAAGCCAAGATGAGACTCCCAGGCTCACATTCTGGGCTATACAGTGGCCACCGCTCAGCCCTGGGACCAGGCTCACCAGGGAGGGACAAGTTGCCAGGCCCACTGCCTCTGTGTGCATAGCTTCTCAGAGCTTCCAGACCCTGCTGGCATTCTGGACACATCCGTACCTTCTCAAGGGAACCCCAGCATAGCATGACACTTTGCTCTTCATGGTGTAAATTTCCTGTCCTAGATAGGAAAGTCAGCAAGATACTATAGCAGCCCACTATGGCTTCTGTGGGGAGCTGTGGTACAAAGGAGCACCATAGAAGGGAAGAGACAAAGCTACCAGGAGACCAGGAGATGCCCTTGGTACTACTGTGCCACCCTTAGACAGGGTACAGGCTGACTCACATCAATCCATGCCTGCCACCCTTAGCTTTGAGTGCCAACACAGGCTATGCCACAGTGAAGGAAACAGTGCTGGCCCCTGTGGCCACCCTCATGAGGCTCTGAGTGCCAACATAGGCTACGCCACAGTGAAGGGAGCAGCCCTGGCCCTGCTGTGCCCACAGACAGACAAGATACTGCTAAGCCATGTGCAGCCTCTCTCCTTTAACCTGGCAATGACACACATGTGCTGCTTCAGTCCTCTGTCCCAGAACCCCAAATTGTTCTTCCAGATAGGGAGAAGGCCTGAGCCAGGCCGCCTACTCGGAGCGCAGCAGCCTCATGAGATGCTGGCTCTCACAGGCCACAACATGGCCCCTTCAGGAAGGCCAGAGAACACCGCGGGGCTCTGCTAGTCTGCAGTGCAGCACCTACTCTGGGTTCCTTGAGGCACTAGCTCAGCCCCAGCAGGAAGGCTCTCATCCCGCATAGCAGGAAGCCACAGCCAGCCAAGCCCTACCTCCTCGTCAGAGCTGTCCTCTTCATACTCATCTGGGGTCAGAGCTCCCACCTCCTCTGTCCTTGGACACGGGGGGCCTGCCTGTGGAGAGAAAGGGAGAGAGTTACTTTGGGGGTCCCTGGGAGCCCTCTGACCATCAAGAGGACCTAGCCCACAGCCCAGCCCCATTCCTCTGGTTAGCTAGTTGAGGAGAACCACTTTCCCAATGCTGGAACCTAGCACATGAAACATTGTGTCACCCCAAATCTGAGTAGCCTCACCCCAGGATGGAGGCTGTCCTACATCCCAGCATACTTGTAGGCCACTGTATCCAGGGCTGAACCACCCTCTGCCCTCTAGTACTTAAGACAGTGGGTGATACTAGGTGCCAGGCCAAAAACAAAAGGCTACTAAGAGCAGTGGGAAGCAAACCCAGCCATGGGGCTGGCTACCCAATCACCCACACCACCACCACACTAACATCAAAACCAGCTGCTCTGGCCCAGGGCCAAGGGTCCCACAAATGGTCCTACTGGGCCCAGATGCGGCAGAGGAGACTATGTTCATACCTGCTCAGACCTAGGGGCAGGGAACACAAGGAGAAGCGGAAAGAGAGTAATGCCACCACTGGGGTAATGTCAGCATAGACAGATGACATAAGCCATGGGGCCTGTCAAAAGGGTCACCTAGAACCACTAAGAGAACCACATTTAGGCCAGATACACTGGCCAAGGGCCTAAAGAGATGCCCACACTCTCAAATGACAAGAGCCCCAGATCCCAGGCACCCTCCACACCCACCGCAGCTGTGACAGTAGGCTGACCTTGTCCCCTGGTCAGAGTGGGTGCCACTGAGGATTCACACTCCAACCTGGAAAACAGATTCTCCCTTGACTGGGGAGGTGGATGGCTCAGACCAGATCGGGTTTATTGGCAGAACCAGAACTGATGGAGAAAACAGGCACACCTCTCAGCCGAGGGCAGTAAAGTGCTTGGAGCAGGAACCCCGGTGTGTGGGCGCCCCCGCCCACAGCTCCACTCTCTCTTACCCAGGCAAGAGCCAAAGGCCTGCTCTCCCTTTAGCCTGTTTTTCCCTTCAATATAAAGAAGGACGGAAGACTAAGTTTTTCTCCAGGTTTGGAACAAGGCAGGATTCAGTTTCCATATCTCCCCCACTTCCTTGCTATACATCAAAAATGGGTTGCAAACCCCAGCTCAGAATAGGGCGCCCACACTCAGGGCCCCAGCAACACAACTGGCAGGCACATCTGTCTGACTGAGCTCTGCAGGGCCCTGGGCGGCGGCATTATGACACTAAGCTCCTAGTCAGTCACTGTTCCCAAGGCAGGTGCCTATAGTCCTGGCCTCAGGCAGGGTCCCCAACATCTCAAGTCTCCTCCCAAATGTTATCTGCCAAGTACTGTGCCTGAATCATGAATCACATGAATACATGAATCACAGCAGCAGTGCTTACGGGCCATGATCAGAGTCCTGTGGGAAACAAACTTGAGAGCCAGCACTATGCTTGTGTCCTTACTGTTCCAGTGCAGGACAGTGAAGGGGAAACCTGGGGACGCAAACATAAGCAGGCCTTTCACAAGGGTTAGGATCTCCAACAGTGAGGCTCAGGAGTTCCCTCCACATAAATAAATGCTCTAAGGAACAGCAGCTCTATTCTGTACTCCATAGCTGCAGAGCGTGTGATGTCCACCAGAGGGCAGCACTGACACTGAGCAACAACCCAGGGACTAGCTCCCAGAGGGAAATGAGGGTCCCAGGCCTGTGGAGGTTAGACACTCACTCTAAGAACAGATTTAGGAAAACACATTTTCTCAA
>LOJH01060793.1:0-11079 GCA_001685095.1 Ellobius talpinus
AAAAAAAAGCATTACAGAGAGATTTGAGCAAGTGGAGAATTAACAAACATTAATTTTGGCTTCATGAAAATATATATACCTAGTAGTAAAATAATGACAAAATTGATGATACTCTATGGCAATTATTTTATACAGTTATTTTAACCAATATGCATAATAACTGGTGTTCCTGTAAGAAAAAAGCAAAAGAAATTAAAACAAAAAACATCTAAAGGAATAACAGCTAAAATTTTCACAAATCTGAAGAAAACCACACCAACTTCAGAGAGTACAAAAGAATGATTTCATTTCTTTTATGTCAAGAACTATTATGATAAAATTATCAAAATTCAAACCCAAAATAAAATTTCATGAATAAAATAAAAAAAAGAAATTGTATACAAAGGAACATGGACTTGTTATTGGATATCTTGCCGAACAAATGTGTGGATCTCGGTAAGAGGACAGACTGGGGGGAACTGGGAGGAATGGAGGGATGGGAGACTGCGGTTGGGATGTATTGTGTGAAAGAAGAATAAATAAAAATAAAATAATAAATAGTATTGGATAATACACTTAAAGAGCCAAAGAGAAAACAACAAATGATAATATACCTCACCAAATTATTCCTCAACATGAAAGATAATGAGTTTTCTAGATAAGCAAAATTTGAGCAAGTCTTCACTAGGCAATAGTTTTATGAAATATCAAAATGAATATTTTAACTTTAACAAAAAGATTGATATTGAAACACAAAACCAAAAAAAAGAATAAAATTCACAGATAAAAGAAAAAGTGCAAGGAAATACAGATGAATGTAAAAAAATAACATGGTGTGTAAATCAGCAAATAGAATATCAACAACTTCATAGATATGATATGTAACATCAAAATGATTATGTATGTTATCAATATAGGATTTTCATAAGCTTAAAATATACTGTTATAATATTATTTTCATAAAATACCAACCATATTATGCACAAAAGGAAAATGGAAAGGAAGGTCTATAAGATTGTTCAGTGGCTAGAGGCACTTGTGCAAAGCTTGACAACCTTTGATGCCTGGAACCTACAAAATATGGAAGGAGAGTACTGACTCCAAAAAACTTTTGTCCATTCTATGATGCTTATGCCATACATAAACATGCATACAGATACAAAATAATAATAACAATAAGTATAATTTTAAAAAATAAATGAAAAAGTAATTAAAGAATATAAATATAATAATGAATATAGTTAGCAAAAGAGTAACAAAAACATTAGAAAGCTGAGGAAAAGAGACATAGGCAGAAAAAAGCAATAAACAAATAAATAAATAAAACCACCATCTGAACACTTTACTGTCTATAGTTTTTGCGATTTTTTGTTGGTGGTGTTTAAATTTTTGATTTATCAGTCATTGAACTTCAAGTCCCATACCTCCTAGACAAGTAGTCTACAACTGCTTCAAATCATTTGCTGACAAATTTATTAATTATAACTTAATTTTCTTTTCTGATTTTTCTCTTTTCTCCTTTTCTTTCTTTTACTATATGGTCATCTGTAGACTGGGGTCAAATTCACTATGCAGCTAAAGATCATTCCACCTTTATCTGCAAGCACTGGAATTATGGTAGCACATGAAAGTAGCCAATATACCAATTATTTGTTTTATTTTGAACTTTGAAATTATTTTTTATGTTAGCACATGAAATAATGGTATTAATTATATTTTCATAGATAGATGTCCTTTTGGGTAATTTGTTCCTTTTGAGGAAAGACCTCATTAAATAGTCCTGGTTATTATGTAACTCAATATGTAGAAGGGACTTACCTCTGCCTGCCTCTGCCTCCCATGTGGTGGGTTTAAATTTGTACACCACTACATTCAGCACATACATATATCAATATAACCTTTACTACTCAACTCCTTCATTTGCTTTCTTAACTTATGCCTATGGCCCTCTTAATGGTTCTATAGTTACTCCCAAGTAAGCCCCATACTGATTTCATATCACATATATCCCATTCCCTTCTCATTTCCTTTCCTACATTCTCTCTTATCCCTTCCTTTACTCATTACCATTTATTCCTTGTTTCAACACAGATACATACACACATAAACACATATGCATACACAAATACATCCACATATTACTTTTTAACACAAATGGATTATATTTACTAACTAAAAGACGTACAGAAACTGAATGGATAACGAAACAAAGCCAGATAATATGCTAGCTAGAAGAAACTGCTACAGGTTTAAGAACACATTAGCTGAAAGGCTAAAACTTCTATGCAAATGATAATCACAAGACACATTTATCTTTATGTCAAAAACTGTCACAAGAGAGATAGGATAATTTACTAAGGTAAATTGTCAACTCACAAAGGTGAAATCACATGTACATTTCCTATATATATATATACTACACTTTTAAAGAGTTGACACTAATGCCCCACCACACCAAGAACTGAAAAACAGAAAACATTTCCAAACTTTAAAAATTATTATGATAACCACACAAGGATGCTGCAAGAAAAAATCAGAAAACAATTTTCCTCATGAACAGAATCATAAAATTCTTCCATAACAAAACAACAATCTAAAGTCAATATCATAGTAGGGTAATTGTGTAGCATTATAAAGAATGTATATCTCTACAGTGAAAGGCTAATTCAATCAAAGAAAATAGGTAAACACAATGACAAGAATGAATAGAATATATAAAACCCTTCCATGGTTATCCCAAAAGGTGAACAAAATTGTTTCACAATCTTTAGAAACATGCTGTTATAAAAAATGATTAGTCAGGCTGAAGATGTAGCTCAGGAATAAAATGCTTATTTAGTACATGTAAAGACTTGTATTCAAAAATCACTTTCATAAAATACACAAATATGTAAGTAAATACATATTAGCCAATGAGGTATAAAAAGCATATTCTGAACATAAAAAGTCTATATGGAACATGTTTACACACAAAATGATATTTTACAGTGAAAAAAATGAAAGCTTTACACTGAACATGTAAAGTATCACATGGATAACTACTTTAACCACTATTCAATATAGTGCTTTAAGACCTATCTAAATAAATTAGGCAATAAAAAGTAGAAAAGAAGAGTTAAAGTCATTACTGCTTGCAGATGATTAGTTCTATATGCAGTTAACAATAAATTTATATACAGAAGAGAATAGTGCTAATAATAAAGACATCTAATTTTGAGAATATTAAACATTAAAAAAATTCTATGGCAATAATAATTTAAACTTTAGGTAGTCAAACAAATAAATAAATCAATGTGACACAATAAATACTAAAAATAAATGAATTCATATGAGAATCCAATATATGATAATAAATACATTTCATTCGATGAAGGAAATAGCCTTGATAAATGTTATGTTGATAAATGGCCTGTCATTGACATAAAAAATAAACTGAGACATTGAGCTACGATTCACTGGATCATAAATTTCAGGCAGTTTTAAGTGAAAAATTCAACAGCTTAAAAGTCCTGAAAGTATGCAAAGCTTTTTTAATAATGAACAATTTGTTTTAAAGTTTTACTTAGATTTAAAATGACAGATAAAATTATACATATTTATCATTTATAACATAATATAACTATATTTTGTGGCATGGATGAATGTAAGTAATTAATGAATCCATTGTCTCATATAACTATAATTTTTGGTAAGAATACTTTGTATATAAGCTCAGCACTTTTAATAATAAATGCAATGAAATATTAAAAGAGATAACAAAATTATTCCTCCTGCCTAATAGTAATTATGACTCATTTGACCAATTTTTCCTCCCTTTTTCACTATCCTATCACTTTCGGCAATCAACATTCTAGTCTCAAATTTTTATAACAATTTTGTAGATTTTACATATTAGTGGAACTATGAGGCACTTGTCATTGTGTACCACTATACATGGTTTTCATGTTTTGCCCATGATGTCACAAAGGACCAAGAACCACCCTTTTAATATTGTTAATATTCAATTTTATGTACACAATCATATTTTATACTTGAATTCATCTACTGATGAACACTTAAGTTGATTTATAAATTTCAGAAATTCTGAATAGTGCTGCAATAAACAAGGGAGTGCTGGTGTGTCTTCAACTTTCTTATTTCATTTTATTTGAGTTTATCTGCAAAAGTCAGACTACTGGCCCTTAAATGTTTTGTACTTTTAGTTGCTCTCAATACTTGTCACAGTTTTTCACAATGGCTGTATTAATTTACCAATAATATATAACAGCATTCTTTTCTCCAGATTTATCAGAACTTTTTTGTTCTTCTCATGTATAGCTATCCTAGTCATAATAAAGCATCATCTTACTGTGGATTACATGAGTAAGTTCCCAACAATTATAGTTATTAGGTATTTTTGGCATATCTTTTTGTGATTTCTATATCATTTTAAATATATATTCTATTAATGTATTTTTATATTGTGCTATTTTTTGGATATTGAACACTTCCCAAATAACTTGAATATTAACTGCATACCAAAATTAAAATTGGCACATATTTTATTCTATTCACTAATTTCCCCTTCATGTTATTGTTTTCTTTGCTGTGCAGAAGTTTTATAGTTTCATGTAATCCTGTTTATGTATCATGGTTTTTAAGAATATTCTAAAATTCATTATCCAGAACAATGTAATGCTTGTCTTTTTTGTTTTGTCTTGCAATCTGGTATTATTATTTCTTTATGTTATCTTTAATCCATTTAGGTTATTTATATATAATGGTGTTTTGCCAAAGTTGAGACCCCCAGAGGGACCACTGGAATCCAGTCAAGTCCAGAATGCAAAAGCAAGGTTTATTCAGCAGACAAAGCCCAAGCCAGGCTGGGAGCTCAACCACTACACACAATGCAGTGAAGTGGGGAGACCAGTTCCTTGATGTGGGAGTCACCTCTATGTACTGTGATTACCATTAATGGATAAAGAAACTGCCTTGGCCTGTAGATAAGGAAGAACTTAGGTAGGTGGTGAGGACTGAACTGAATGCTGGGAGAAAAATGGGTGGAGTCAGAGAGACATCATGGACCCACCAGAGTCAGACATGCCTAATTTTTGCTGGTAAGCTCAGGCTACATGGGGATATACAGATTAACAAAAATGGGTTAAATTAATATAAGAGTTGGCCAATAAAAAGATAGAGTTAATGGGCCAAGCAATGTTTTAATTAATAGTTTCTGTGTGTCTATTTCAGGGCTAAACTAGCTTGGTGGCTGGGATGAACAAGTAGCCTCCTTCCTTGCTACAGTTCCTTATTTGGTGCTGACATATATAGGCAAAAACCACAAGCTGGGTTCATTTTGGATCAAGGAGTTGGTCTTGCATAGCAGCAGATATGAATTATCTCTAGCATGCCCACTCCTCAAAGTGCTTGCTTCTGCTGTTCCCTGATAGACCACAGAGCTAGGTGTTAACAGGTGGCCCATCACCAGGAACATTCTGTGGTTTATGTTTGAAGTCAGTGTTCTAGTTAGATATTCTGCTTTCAACTAACTCTTGATGTTGCAAAGTTTTAAAAGTTTCCAAGGACTTACAATGGTACAGTGAATATAAAATCATTTTATTCTTTATAAACATCCACATTTCTAATACAAAAGCAACTTTATATACTATGAAAAACATTGCAATGTTTAAATAAAACCTTATATTTCAGGCGCTGAAATCTGAACTTCACATACTTTTCATATATCAAAAATATTATTTTGAAATTTTAAACATTTAATTGGTATAAAACACTTTTATTTACTAACTGTATAGAAAACGTAAAAGACTTAAGAAATGTTGCATTATAGTAAATATGCAATTAAGCATAATTTTGAACCAAATATAGAATTGTATAATTGCATTTTTGACTAAATATACAATTGTATGTTCAGACTAAATACATATTTAGACTAAATATACAATTTCATATAGTTTGGATATCTTCTATCATTTCAATTTTGTTCTGGGGTAAACATTTAACTTTGTTCCTTTGCTTTCTTGAATTTCTTCTTTAGTATTAAATGTTTTGTGATAATTTGGAACTTTATCATGAGACTAATCTTAAAAGGGACACTATTGTTCCTCATAGTGGCACCTTTTATAATCTGATAAAACATAATAATTTCAGTCTGTGTAACACAGCTTTTATGTGCTTCTATTATCTTTTTTCTGGCAGCATTTCTCATCAGAGCCTCTGACCAGTAATCCTCACACAATTGGCCTCAGGTAACCAATTTCCAGCATGATATGAATATATTTCATCTCATTTATGTACCACATCCTGGATTTTCTTAGCTAAATTTTCTCCACTATGAATCTTGGATTAGCATGTGCACTATAAAATGGGCAAAATAAACACTCACATGCAAATTTTTCACCAAAGGGAAATTCAAGCTTCCATATAGAAATTCTTGTTTTGCTTTTTCAGATGGACTTTCCTTAAAAATAAAGCAAAATATTTAGCTCCTTGTAAGAAATTGTTTAAGTAAGCATTTAAGAAACCTTCTTTTGTTCTGACTTCATATTTTATTTTGTTTTTACCCAGTTTCATTGAGTGCACTCCTTTAAATAGAGAGAGTAGGTGCCTCAGGTTTTGTCTCCTGAGAAATACAGGCTTAGCCCCAGTTACTATAATGTGTTTTAGCTGTTCCACACTTCTTTTGTCAGTGACTTCAATAGCTTCCACCTATAATTTCAGCTAATAGACCATGTAAAATCTATTACCATTGGCAATAGTTATAAAAATCCCCAGGTTCTCTTCACTGTAGGGTAAATAGCACCTACCTCCTTGGACTTCTGCATTCACACAAGAATATTTTTATGTGTCACCTTTTGGCCTCCATACTTATATAACTGTGCCATGTTTTTAGCCTTTAAGATCTTAAGCCTGGAAGGCATAGAATTATCTCCACATTTAGACTCTGGCCCTGTTTTAAACTCTAATCTACATTAATGTTTAACATTATTTTAAGGAATATCTCATTGTTGTGTTTAAAAACAAAGGAGTGAGTGAACTGAAAATGAAGCTATCTTGTTAATTCATAGTCCCTAAGAAGATACATTGTGTTGTTAAAACATGAATAAAAGTTGACAGCTTTCAATTTTTAAGTTTATCTTCTCAAATGATGTCTAAATTGCATATCCTCAGGACAAGTTAGCAGTGCCCTAGACTGAATGTTGAAAGATAGCTGTGGTGATATTTTGTTTGTACTATAAGAAATAAAGCTGGCCTGATAATTCAAGTGCAGTCCTAGTCACTAATTAGCCATAGAGGCCAGGCAGTGGTGGTACAGTACACACTTTTAATTCCAGCACTAGGGAGCCAGAAGCAGATGGATTACTGTGAGTTCAAGGCTGCCCTGGGCTACAAAACATTTACCCAGTCTAAAACAGAAACAGAGCCAAGTGGTGGTGGCTCACACCTTTAAACCCAGCATGAGGGAGGTAGGGATGGGAAATGATATGGCTGGGCAGATAAAGGCATATAAGGTGGGAGGAGACAGGAGCTCAGGGTTCCAAGTTTCCATAAGATGGCATTCAGTCTGAGAACTTGTAGAGACAGCATACCCCATTTGGTCTGAGAATTTTATAGAGGTAAGAACTAGTGGCTTGCTGCTCTGTTTCTCTGATCTTTCAGCTTTCATCCCCTAATATTTTAGTATTAAGACCAATTAGAATTCACCCTACAGACAGCTCCACATCTGTCCTGAGTTCTGAGCTCTTTTGTTATGAAAGACTTGCATCCCAGCCAAAATGGCTTTGGTTGTGTGGACACCCTCCCACACAAATAAATATATGTTTAAGAATTATTGATGTGTAAGACACCATGCTATGCTAAACTGAAAAGTGGCTCTCCTAAGGTGTATACAATCTAATACCCTGAACCTCTGAATAGTTACTGTATATGCAAATGGAGATATACATATGATTAAATTTAAAAAAAAAACTTGAGCTGAGGTGATTATCCTGGACTGTTCTGAATGGTTTAATGTAATCAAGTGGGAATTTCATAGGAGAGAAATTGGAGGACCAAAGTCAGAGAAGGACAGGCAACAAAAGCCAGAGGTTTGGGTTATGAAGATCACAGGTCAAAGAATACTTTCTAGAAGATACAAATGCAAAGAAATTAATTCTTCCTTCAGATATTCCAAGAGGAACCATGCCTGTATACAAGACAGTATTAGCCTATTAGACTCTCTTCATATACCTGATCCTTTTAAGTGTGAGAATTAATGTGATATGTTCAGTCATTAATTTTGTACAAAATTGTTAGGATATACAAAAAATAGATGAAGAATGGCTATTCTTGGATATCAATTCGACTACATCTGGAAGTAACTAAAAGGCCACATATCTGGAAATGTAAGGAACTTTTATGCTATTGGAATATTTTAGGTAGGTAGATCCACCTTAAATCCAGACAATTTGGGGTCAGAAGATCAACCCTAAATCTGGTCCACACCTTCCTGTGGCAGCCTATATAAAGGACATGGAAGAAAGAAGGTTTTGCTTTTTTGTCTGCTTGAAAACACTCCTTAGAGTATACTTCAAGATTCCAAAATGTACAAAGATCAGCTGAGATATCCAGCCTCCTGGACTGAACACCTATTAGATTCTTGGACTTTTCCTTGGGAAATAGCCATTGCTGGACTAACAGTGCCAAAGGCGGTACACCACTCTAAAAATACCCTTTTTGTATGTATAAATTCATTCTATTAGTTCTGTTCCTCTAGAGAACGCTGCCCAATATGACACGTGACTATTTCCTCCACTCAGTGACAAGTAATGGAGAAATTTACTATTTAGAAAGAGAAAAATATACAAATATATATTTCAAAGATATTACATCAAGAGTTTTTTATGTAACAAAGAGATTTCTTAGATGTGGGGAAAGAACACTCATTCACTGTTGGTTCGAAAGCAGACTGGTACAACTACCCTCGAAACCAATATAGAAAATTCTGAAAAACTCAAAATATACTGAATGATCCATCTATGTCACTCCTTGACATGCCCAATGTACCCAATTTTCTACTCCACAATTACTTGCATAGCAATACTCATTTTCATGTTGTTCACAATAGCTAGAAAATAAAAACAATCTAAATATCCTTTAATAAATGAATGGATAAAAAATGTGGCACATATATAGAATGGAATGTTAGAAAGTTTTAAAGAAAAATACAATCATGAAATTCCCAGATAAATTAATGTACCTAAAAAAGTTTAAATTGGAGTAGGTTGTTACCCAACCTTTAAAGACAAACTCTGCATCTTTTCTCTCATCTGTGGTTACTAGAACCAAAACTTCAGATGTGAGTAAAGAATCTGAAGTAGCCACAGAAATTATTAAAGTAAAGGGACTATGAGAGTGGGGATAGACAGAGAAACAGAGGGATTTAGGTTATGTGAAATAAGAAATGAGAAAAACAAGGAGGGGATCTAATTAGGTAGACATCAGGGACTTAAATGCATAAGAATACAAAAAAGAAGATGCAAATTTCATCAAGGGTGTTTGATAAATCTCAAAGAATTGTTTTATTTTATATGGTTTTATTTTATATTTAAATTTATGTTATAAAATTATAGAAAATAGATGTGAGTGTACACATATACTGTGTGTGTGCATGCACGCACATATATTTTTTTCAGAACACCAATGGCCTACATCTTATTACATTCTATTTTGTTATGTTTTGTTATCTCTTAGAAGCCTATTATTTTCTAATTAGAGAAAGAAATAGAATGGATCTGGTTGGAAGGGGATGTGAAGAGAACTTGAAAGTAGAGAGGGAGGGCAAAGTATAATCAGGTTTTATTATATGAGAAAACAATCTATTTTCAATAAAAAAGGGGAAAAGTTAAGGTAAAAACAAACAAACAAAGAGAAAGGTATATTTATCTTATATAAATTAATACCATGTGAGCTCACCAATGTTCTGCATAAGAGCCATAGACTGGGAAAGAGAGAAGAGGAGTGCGAAAATGTATAGCTTAATAAAAAATTAAAAAAGCTTTAAAGAGGGAAAATAAAGAGCCATAGACTATCTACCGTAAGCAGGGTGCCAGGAATGAGAAACTTCTGTTAAAGTTGTTGCTCAGGGTAGTCCAAGTAAGTCCCAAAACAATATAAAATATTGCTGTTGCATTTGGTTAGTTCTCAAAGGTTGAAAATGTTCCTATTTTTTAAAAATAATGCACACTTCACAAATAGGAGTAAGAATATCTGAGTTGGATCTAATTTGAAAGCTCCCTTTCTGCAATCTAACATTCATAGTACTATGTACTATTGTAAGCTGACAAGTGAGGGAAAAAATCAATAGTCCTATCCAGATAATGATGTCAATGAATGGTAATAATGACCACTAGAGCAAGACACTCCTAATGGTGCAATAGTGTCTCTCATATCTTGGAACTAAAGAACAGCTATCTAATCAGACATAAAGCCCATTCAATAGGAGGGAAACAATGTTTTGTACTAGAAGCCTAGCCAACCTCCTGATTCTAGTGGTGTCATGACTCTTAGAAGATAACCCACTCCTATTAATTTACCAGGCTACAAGAATTCATAACTGCATCATAAATGTTATTATTGTATCCACAAATAAGTGAAGTAAGTATCCCTCCTAGTCAAACAAGCTTTCATTTACATCAGAGACTATTACAGAAAGCCATAACATGTCAGAAAGATCAATGGATCTTGGGGAGTCTAACCCAAACAGACAGATCTACAACACAACCTCTATATTGGGGCTGAGGAACATCATGGAAAATGGGGCAGAAAGATTTTAAGAATCAGAAGATCAGGAGCCTACCATGAGATTGTATCTCCAAGAAATGATAGTAAGACTTTCCTACTATTCCTCAAAAATATGAGCACCTAATTGATACCTGAGCAATGATAATACCAAGAGACATTCTTAGAGAGAATTAGCTTTTACTGGGGATAAATTATCTAATTGGTTGTCTAATACAAAGTGCTCAGCCTTAAAATCAAGTATACAAGCCACACTAAATGGACTCAGGTGATATATATATATATATATATATATATATATATGTGTGTGTGTGTGTGTGTGTG
>LOJH01060794.1:0-11282 GCA_001685095.1 Ellobius talpinus
GAAATGGGAGGAGGGGAGGAGGTGTAAATTTTTAATAAAAACACACTTACACATACATATGAACAAAATAAATATTTTTTAAATAAAAAAATATTTTTTTAAAAAAGTTCCCTCACAGGTGTATGTAGCCAGCTGGGTTTTTGTTTCTTCCAGTTGTTGTCAAGTTAGCAACCAAGAATATCCATCACACTATCACACTAAGGAATGACACGTATTCTGAGCATATATAATACCTGATGAACATCAGGAATGTACGTTAGTGGTTTCTTTTCCATTGCTAGAGATGACATTGCTGCTTTGGTGGTCAGGTTAATTGATTGGTGATATTGATCTTGTCTTCAAGATCGCTGGTTTTTACTTTATTCATCTGTGCTTGGAATATCTTACAAATTCAATACTTTTATTGTTTTAGATGCCTTCCACACCTGCAACTCTATTGGATACTAAGGCTAGTGCAGGAAATAAAAATCAGTCCTGAAGTTTAAGGAATCAATGTGGTGCTCATTGTGTTTTATTACTGATGAAAGAAAATTGAAGGAGTGCTTACATTTTGGTTCATATTGAGTCAAAATTCAGTCATTAAAATATGGATTTTTATTTAGCTACATAAATCTCTCCAACTACATTTCTATTGACATTGTCTGTTTTCTTCCTAATTGTAATTACACAAAGCTGTACACTCCAGTACTTTAATTTGCCTTTTGAACAGTATTTTGAGTTCATTATTGTTCCTTGGCATTTGGAGTGGTAGCTACAGCATAAACAATGTTTAGAGACTAATTTATTACTGGAAAATTACTTTAAATTTTCTGTAAATTTTCACTTGAGATGTTTCATAATATTTATTAGAGTTATAGCCATGCAAACCTGGCTGTGATCACTGTTTTACATCCTCAAGAACTTTAATACAGAGACTAATACCCATTTTGTGTTGTTTACATTAGCACTTAGTAGTCTTAAGAAAATTATAGTTCAAGTTCCTGTTCAATTTTGATTGTGCTTTGTGGTATCCTATCAGAATTACAGTTCCATAGTCAATCAATTTATGTTAAGATGCTCAGCATTCATATTTATGAATCTTGTAATGATATATGAATCCTCTATATGTATTTCCTCTATATGTATTTCTATAATCCTCTGTATGTATTTGTATTTCTCAGAAATATAGGCATTTGCTTGGAAAAAACAGTAATCAGATGTCATGTTTACAATTGTGTTATTAGTCCCATTGGAAGGAAGAAAAAATAGTGGCAAAATTACATTTAACAAGTAAATAAGATCTTTATGTTTACCACAGATGTTGCCCTTCTGTAAAAGATGGTTAACATCTAATTGAAAAGTTGTACTGTATTAATTTTGCTTTAACCTTTAGATAATGTGAAAACAAGGAAATATGTTGTAGAGTTCACAAAAAGGATTCTCATTTTTCTTAGTTTTCATCAATTAACATTTACTGGGTGACTGCTTGCAAGAGAAACTTAATTCGGTTTTGAACACAGAGAGTCTTTTGCAGTATTATTCATTGCTCCTCCTCTCTTTGCCTGCCTTCTTTCATCTCCCCCTTCTCAAAGAAAAGCATACAAAGTTATTTCTGGTTCATCACGGGTAGAGTGTAATGCAAACATTGCAAAAGATCATACAGAAACCATATAACTTTTCTTTTCTCTTTTCATTTTATTTTTCCTAATAGAAAAGTAATAAGCATCCCTTGTATAATTTAAAATCAAAAAGTACACTGAAGACAAATAAAATCAACCATGATACTGCAAATCTACAAGCATTTCTGAATATTATTCTGTCTTGTTTTTATTGCATGCATTATTCTAATGCATATTCTCAAACACTAGATTTCACTGTAGATTTCCCTTCTCGTTTGTCACCAAGAGGAATACTTTTTATTACTTGCCACTCTGCAAGAAATGAATAAGTTTTAAATAAATTCAAGTTAGTGACACAAACACAAACCAGCTTTGAACTTTAGAAATGTCATTCTCTCCCCCAGAATCTCAAGTGAGTTGAAAAAGATGTAAGGGAAGGTAGCAATGATGTCTTCTCATATTTTCCATAACACATCATTATTAAGTAAAAAACCATTTGAAGCATCAAGAAATGCCCATGACCCCTTTAAATTCTTCAACATATCCTGAGTTCACACGAGGAGAAGCGAAAACATATATGGGCATTTTGCCTACTTTCTTTTTGTTTCTTTAGTTCATTTGTAGTCATTCTGTCTCTTGTCAACTAAATTTTGCTTACACAGAACACACGAACATGTTTGTAGCAGACCTGCTGCTACTGTTTTGATACTGTTGGACAAAAGCAGACAGCAGACCAGTGAATGAACGAAACATTGCACTTTCATTGTCTTCTGTCATCCCAGAACCCCGACCTGGCATGATGAAAGAATGAAAAAATGACAGAAACAGGGACACACAAAATCTGGGATTCAGTGATTATCTTGGGTTGCAAAACTGCAGTACCCTGAAAGATCAGCTTGTTTATGATACACAGTTAAACAGAGAGGCCTCACCTGGGCAATGCTTAGTCATTCCCATGGAGATGACTTGACATGCTCATGTCAATCAATCATCATTACTCAGGATTTCACATATTCAGGGTTTCCTCTGCTCCCCAGAGACTTCCAGTTAGGTTTTAAAATATCTCAAGTAATACACTGTGTGACAAAAGGACAATGTCAGAGACTGAAAACTGCCAGGTTTCCTGTGCTGCTGACAGTTGTAGTTTTCAGTGTTTAAAACTAGTCAACCATTTGCTTTTTCCTCACTGTGTGTAATCTCAGGGTGGAACAGCAGGTTTGTAGCATTTTTAAAATGACCATGCTGTTGAGTTTGACCCTAGTGAATTATGAAGCGCTTGCATTATTTACTGAAGCTAGGCTATCATTATAATTCCTGTTGCTTCCCTGCCCGTTATCATTCTTGACAAACTCTTCCATCCGGTGCTCTATTTTCCTCTGTTTGCTTCCATTTATTTTTCTGAACAACCAGCTGAGCAAAGATTTACATAACTTTTGTTTAAACAAACCCTGCACAGTTCATCCTTTCAAAAGCCAATATCACAAACACTTTCGAGGCATGGTTACATTTTGCTATTTTATCTCTAGATTCTGTTTACTCACTCTGTTTTTTGTGTGTGCCTGCATTCTCATCTTTTGTTAAGTCTTTTAGAGTCACATGAAAAGCCAGAAACCATGGCTACTCAAAAGTCATTAATAATGTTATTTTTAGCTACTGTTTCTGCTGGTAAATTCTTCGTTTCATATTATACTGTCTCCAAAGACCACAGAGAATACAGCCTGCTTATCTCTGTGCTGCAGATGATAGTTTCTGGCTTTATCCAATCCCAGGGCAGTTTGCTTACCGTCCAGAAGTCAATTTTGTCTCCATGTGACATTAGCATATTAAAAAGATTGGAGATTGACAAGTACAATGTTCTTATTAGGAAAGTAATCAAGGTTTAGAGGCTGTCTGTCATGAAACTTCTAGCATCTATAAATGCCAAGGGGTTCACTACTCCTGACCCAGACAACTATTTAAAATTCTTACCCATGTTAAGGGAACTAAAAATGATTAGCATAATGATAAGATTTTCCTAAAATAATCTATTATTTCAGAATTATTCTTTCACCTCTTAATTAAAATCTTTCACAAATTTTCCAGGTCTTTCCTCTGCCACTGCAAGACATTTAATTACCTATATTCCCCAACCTGAACCATATTAAATTTTTATGAAACTTTTATAGGGTAATTTATTGGAAGGATGGGCTTGAGTGTCATTATGTTCAATGAATGACCTCTTTTGACAAAGATATGGCTAAATTATACTGAAATATTTTTAATCCACTGTGCTTCTGCTTAGACGTCAATGTAAATTTATACTTCAAAATTGGAAATTGGCTTGACCTTAGGAAATAGTATAATATTGATTCTTCCTACAAATAAAATATAAGTGGATTTCTCTCCAACTTCAACACTCCCCCAAGAGACTGACTGTTTTTACATCATAGACTTTGATGGTCATGAAGAAAAATGCCGTATCCTAAGGCAAATGAGGTTCCTTTTCACATAAAATTTTTTTTAGCTTTTTGAGAAATTAATCATCACTTCTTATCCTAAGCCCCTTTAAACTTTAAGACACAGAAAAGAAAGAGGAAACATAAGTAATGTTATATATAATTTTAATAATATATACTTAATAAGTGTATTTTGTCACTATGCAAATTACACAAGGTAATCAAACATGTAGCTATTTTATAGATTTCTATAGACTATGTAATTATGGCAATAAATTTAAATAAGCTTTAATGTTTAGAAATAAGAGAAAATGGCCATTAATACAAGTAAGGATGAAAAGAGACTATGGAGGATTGAAGAAATGGCTAATACAGTACATAGTAATATTCATCCTGGGGCTTTACCTATAGAATAAAAATCTCAAGGTGCGTATATGTACATGAGTGCTTATTAGCAGCATTATCCATAATGGAAAAAGGATGAATCAAATTGAATAATTTTAATTTTCTTTCAATAGAAAAATCATTGACTAAATTTTAGAACATGTAAACACGGAAACTTAGGCATTAAAATGTACTAATTCATGTCAGGCGGTGGTGGCAGATGCCTTTAATCCAGGCACTAGGGAGGCAGAGGCAGGCAAAAATCTTTGTGAGTCCAAGGCCCGTCTGATCTGTAGAGTGAGTTCCAGTACATTCAGGACTATACAGAGAAGCCCTGTCTCAAACAAACAAACAAATAAACAAGTATGAATTTGAGATATACCTATTGGCTAGCAGACATTAATACATATAGTACTTAACAACAACAAAATTCAAATGCATAAAGCCATGCCTAATAAATTATCAATTACATTTAAAAATTTAATCCTGTGTCTAATATATGCATTATCTCTATACTTGTAAATGTGTTCTTCATGATACTGTAATCATGGAAAATATCAAACTATGGAAATAATTATAATGTTAATGTTGTATTTAAATTTATATTTTATTGTTAATTGCGTGTATACTTATATCTATGTCAGTTTGCATGCCTGAAGTGGCCAGACAAGGGACTTGGATACTCTATAGCAGGAGTTAATGGTGGTTGTGAGACACCTAATGTCAATGGTGGGAACCAAATTCAGCTCTACTGTAAGAGCATTCAATTTCTGAGCTATGACTCATTATAGGATTATTTTAACTGGGAATCTTTGCTGTGGATAGAATGGAAGAAGTGTGAGTTAAGTGAAAGAGAACAGAAAAAGGAAAGCCGGTGTATGAATATTTAAGAAGCAATTATAAGTTATGTGTGTATGCATTATAATAACATAAATTAAATTAAAAATAAAGTTACCAAGCATAATTAGAGACAATGATGGATGATAAATTCAGGAATGTAGCACCATCATTTAGGATTTTTCACTTTGTGTGCAAGATTTCCAGATAGTTTTAATCACTTACCCATGGAGGAGGCAACTGCTGTAATTTAGCATCTCCATTTGCAACTATTATTTCTTGCTTTCTAACATAAGGCCCAGATTAGTTGATTCTGTGACTTTTCTTGTGATTCTTTGGGTTTCTCTGACTACTACAATCCTTCCTCACTCTCTTCTGTAGGATTGTTCAAATAATGCCTAATTTTTGGCTGTGGGTCTGCATCTGTTTCTATCAGTTGCTGGATGAAGCCTCTCTAATGACAATTGGACTGGGCACCAATCTGATCCCGGGAGCTGACAGTTCAGACTATGTATCTGTCTTTGCAAGAAATCTTAACTTGGGTCTTCCTTATATATTCCTGGGAGAGTCCCTTGGTCCTGATTTTTACCTTACTCCAAAATGCCCCCCTTTCCAGTAGTATCTTTCAGTACTCTCCTTCTCTGTCCTCTGCCACATAACCTAATGGCTCAAGTTCCCATCCTTGCCCACCCTCAGTCTACTCATGAATTCCCTTCTATTTCCCCTTCCCAGGAAATCTGGATGATCCTCCCATGAACCCTCCTTGTGACCTAACCTCTTGGGGTCTATGGATTGTAGCATAGTTAGCCTTTATTTTTATTGCTAATATTTACTTATGAGTGAGTACATGTCCTGATAGTCATTCTGGGTCTGTGTTATATAAACAGAATCTGCTCATTTCTTTCCTGCCTGCCCATACCCAAATTATCACACAGAAATTCAAAATAATTATAACACTCTTTGGCCACTAGTTTAAGTGTATGCTTACCTAGCTCCTATATCTTAAATTAACCCATTTCAATTAATCTGTGTATCACCACAAGTCTGTGGTTTACCAGAAATGTTCCAGCAGCGTGTTTCTCCTTCAGCAGCTACATGGTGTCTCCCTGACTCTATCTACTCTCTCTATATGTATATTTCTGTTTGGATTTCACATCTGGCTTTACTCTGCCCTGCCATAGACCAAAGCAGCTTCTTTATTAACCAATGGTAATTAAACATATTCACAGCATACAGAGGGAAATCCCACATCATGGTTACATCACTCAGAATGATTTTTCTAGTTCCTTCCATTTACCTTCAAATTTCCTGGTGTCCTTGTTTTTAACACCTGACTAGTATTCCATTTTGCAGATGAATTCCTTTTAATAAGTGTGTTTTCTCTTTTTCTAATTAATAAAATATTTTTTTCTAAATCTCACTGACCTTTTTGGTTTAAAATCTATTCTCTTCTCATTCAATGCATCCCAAATATACTTTCTAATCCTCACAGCACCCCCTACCTCCCATTTTCCCTGATCCACTCACCTCCATTTCCTTCAGATATGAACAGACATCTAGGAGAAAACAACCAAATATGACAAAGCAAAATATTGTAAGAAAAGACAAAAAACTCTCATATTAAGACTGGAGAAGACAACCCAGTAGAAAGAAAACAATCCTAAGACCAGGCAAAAGAGTCAGAAACACACAAACTACCACTGTTCGAAGTCCCACCCAAACACCAAGCTAACAGCTGTTACATATACACAAAGGACATGGTGGAATCCTTTATAAATTGATGAGCTGAGGAACTCTAGGTTTCTGGATATTGTAAATAAAATCACCATGAACATAGTTGAGCAAGTATTTTTGTGGTAGGATGGAGCATCCTTTGGGTATATGTCCATGAGTAAAATATCTGAAACATGAGTTAGATTGATTCCCAATTTTCTGAGGAACCACCATAGTGATTTCCATAATGACTGTACAAGATAGTGTTACCACCAGGAAAGGCAATGTTCTCCTTTGCTCCACATTTTCCCCTGTATTAACTTACATCTGTGTCATTGATCATAGCCATTATGACATGAGTAAGATGGAATCTAAGAGTTGTTTTGATTTGCATTTCCGTAGTGGCTAAAGATTTTGAACATTTCTTTATTTCTCAGCAATTTGAGATTCTTCTGTTGGGAATTATGTACCCCATTTTAAATTGGATTATTTGGTATTTTGATATCTAGTTTCTTGAGTTCTTTATACATTTTGAAAATCAGCCCACTGTCAGATGTGGGGTTGATGATCGTTTCACATTCTGCAGGCTGCCTTTTTGTTCTACTGATGGTGTCCTTTGAATTACAGAAGCTTTTCAGTTTTATGATGTCCAGTTTATTAATTGTTCATGTTAGTGCCTGCACTATAAGTATTCTGTTCAGAACATTGAATACTGTGCCAATAAATTCAAGACTATTTCCTACTCTTCTATCAGACACAGTGTGTCTGGTTTTATGTTAAGGTCTTTGACTCACTTGGATTTGAGTTTTGTGTAGGGTGATAAATCTGGATCTATTAGCATTCTCATAGATGCAGACATTCAATTTCACCAGCATCA
Organism: Ellobius talpinus; assembly: GCA_001685095.1. Lineage (NCBI taxonomy): Eukaryota > Metazoa > Chordata > Mammalia > Rodentia > Cricetidae > Ellobius > Ellobius talpinus. Next base: position 7,845 of record LOJH01060794.1, read on the forward strand.
TTTGTTGAAGATGCTACCTTTTTTATGGTGTGTATTTCTGGTTTCTTTATCAAAAACCAGGTGTCTATATGTGTCTAAGTTTATATTTAATACTTCAATTCAATTTTATTAATCAATGTGTGTGTGTTTTATGCCAACAGCATGAAGAATTTATTATAATAGCTCTGTAGTACAACCTGAAATTGGGACTAGTGGGACCTTTAGCAGTTCTTTTGTTATCCAGGATGGCTTTAGCTGTCCTGTATTTATTTCCTATATGAAGGTAAGCATTAGCCTTTCAAGTTCTGTAGAGAATTGTGTTGGAATTTTGATGGGGTTTGTGCTACATCTGCAGACTGTTGTTAGTAAGATGTAAATCTTATGTAAACCCTACTGATCCATGGATAGAGGATATCTTTCCATTTTCTAATATCTTCTTGAATTTCTTTCTCCAAAGACTTGAAGTTCTTGTCATACAGGCCTTTCACTTGGTTAGTTAGTGTTACACTAAGATGTTTTATATTATTTGAGGTTATTGTGAAAGGTATTGTTTTCCTGATCCCTCAGTACATTTGTCATTTGTAGATAGGAGAGCTACTGATTTTTTGTTGTTGTTAATCTCATGTCCAGCTATTTTGTTGAAAAATTTCATCAGCTGTAGGAGTTCCTGGGTGGGATTTTTAGGCTCAGTTACTTATACTACCTTATCATCTGCAAATAATGATATTTTGATTTCTTCCATTCCAGTATACAAACCCCTATCTACTTCTGTTGTCTTATTGTTCCAACTAAGATTTCAAGTACTATTTTGTATATATACATATTGTATACATACATATAAATACATACATACATACATACCCAGAGAGAGAGAGAGGGAGAAGGCAACCTTGTCTTGTTCCTCATTTTAGTGAAATTACTTTGCATTTTTCTCCATTTAATTTGATGATGGTTATAGGCTTGCTGTAAATTGCCTTTTAGATTTATGTATGTCCCTTGTATCCTTAATCACTCCAATAATTTTTCATAAAAGTATTTTCTATTTTATCAAAGCATTTTCTGCATATAATGAGATTATCATATTTTTTCCTTTGAGTTTGTTTGCATGGTTTAAATGGGGAAATGAAATCAAAATGTTGGTGGGTTTTTAAGAGCACTGGCTTCTGCTCTTCCAGGGGACCTGGATTTGATTCCCAGCACCTACATGGTAGCTCACTCTCTAACTCCTTTTTTAGTAATCTAACTCCCTCTTCTTACTTCTATGGGAACCAGGCACACATATGTCATGCACAAACTTACATAGAGGGAAAATAAATAAACACAATTTAAAATCCTAAAATAAAAACAAATCTTTTAAAATGAAATTAAAATGCAAGAAATGGGCATTTACATTGGGTACTGTTCAGTGCTTAAATTTTGTAAATGAATAAGCTGAAGATAATGTGACTTGTTCTGTATCATATAAATGACAAATTGTGTGTCATCTGCACTTTGCATTGAATTCATCAATTTCCAGTCTATTACAAATAAACTGATAAAGTGTTATTTATTCTGATAATATATAGAGTATACTATTTTGTTTTAGGCATTATATATCAGCTTTACAAAAATAAATTTTCAAATGTATCCTGGATCTTAAGTAGGTGTTACTAATAAAATCTTTTTCAAATTTAGTATGTGCTGTGGTAATATTATTTTCCTATCATCTATTTTTCTGTTTTGTTCTTGAGTAAGACAGGATAGATATGGCACAGAAAGAGAGCTTTTGAATGTGAATATATAATATAGAATATAAATAAATAAAAGAGCATTGGAATACAAATATCATACCATTTAATATGATTATCATCTTCTTTTGTTCCAATAAAATTACTTTAAGAAACAAACGAGAGCAATGATCAGCTAAATCTTTTCACCAACTGTTCACATAAGCCATTGCCCTTAATACTCATGAAAAGAAATAAAGGTCTCAATTGCTTCAGATGTCTTACTGAGTACTCTAATTGATATAAATAGTTGTTATATAATAGCTCAATTGCAAATATCATTTGAAATATGTTCAGCACCTAGGCACAAAGAGAATAGGTCCTGATACATAGATAGAGTGATGTCCCTTTCACACACATGCATATATGCACTCCCCATCTTGTCAGTTTATGCTATTCAAACCCTTTCTCTGTGAACTTTTTCCACGGAAATATGTATATCAACTTTGTAATTATATTGTAATTTTGTGCCCCATTAAATTTATCTTTAAATATTTGTGGGAAGACACTTCAGTGGTTATATGCAGATAAATCTGAAAAGGCAGACTAGTATATTTTTAAAAAATAAATGATCAGCAGTATTTCTGCCCAGATGTTGCCTTTTAAAATAGATTTAATCTTTTCTTCTAACCCTTCAATGACAATTTAGGGTCTTTTCCTAGTACCTTGAACAGAATTGAACAAATAATTTTGCAATTTATTATATATATGATCAATATTGCTCTTATAAATTATGTTATTTATACATTCTTCATTTTAAATACAATATAATAAAATTTTAAATATGCCTGAAAATAGTTATCCAAGTTATTTGGATTTTCACAAAAATTTGATCATTTCTTGAACCATGTTGTACATATGCTGTTATATTTAAATTAATTTCATTAAAGCTTCCTTTATCCACAAAGTGATTCATCCTATTATTATCTTCCTTTGGCTTCTTTATAATCAAGCTTATTAAGCAAGTTTTTGTCCAACAAAACAGTGAATCTTGCTAACAAATTTTTGTTATATTTTACTTATGTGTATCAAAAACTTAGTACTAAAATGTTAATAATTTCTGTAAATTAAAATCTATATTCCATTTAAAATACAAATATAAGAGTTCTGCCAATTTAATGAACATCTAGTTCTGCTATTTAAAGTACAAATATAACTTAATGTACATCTAGCTATGCTAAAAGAGAAAGTATAAATATTTTTATAAATGGTGATTTTCATAGCTTTTCAGCAGATTCTCGCCTTTGCTTAAGATTGTTTATTTTATTGAGTTTTATTGAGCTTTACATTTTTCTCTTCTCCCCTCCCAGCCTCTCCCCTTGCCCCTTCAACCCTACCCCCAGTCACTATGCTTCCAATTTACTCAGATCTTGTCTTTTCTACTTCCCATGTAGATTAGATCTATGTAAGATCTCTTGGTGTCCTCATTGTTTTCCAAGTTCTATGGGATTGTGGTTTGTAGGCTGGTTTTCTTTGCTTTATGTTTAAAANNNTTTCTAGCTCCATCCATTTTCCTGCAAAATTCAAGATGTCATTATGTTTTTCTGTTGTGTAATACTCCATTGTGTAAATGTACCACAGTTTCCTTATCCATTCTTTGGTCGAGGGGCATTTAGCTTGTTTCCAGGTTCTGGATATAACAAACAATGCTGCTATAAACATAGTTTAGCACATGTCCTTGTGGTACAATTGA
>LOJH01060797.1:0-11078 GCA_001685095.1 Ellobius talpinus
AGCTACCCTGAGCCGCCGCGGCCTGGACCTGAGGGGACGCTGGGGGACGGGATGACCTCCGGGCGGGGACCGCAGCCCGGACGCCTTTCCGGGTGGAAGTCGGAGGGACGCGGCGGGGTGGGCGCGAGGGTCCCTTCAGTCGGCGGCTCACGTGCGGCGCGCGTCTTTGCTTCCGGAACTGGGAGCTTCACGTGACGCGCGCTGGCCTGACAGGCCTTCCTGAGAGAGAGTGACAGGCCGCGCGCGACTCGCCAGCCCCTCGGTGAGCCCGACTCCCGTGGGCCCTCTGCGGTGGCTGCAGAGGGCCGGGGAGCTGGAGTGGCTGCGGTGCGGGGGCCTGAACTCCAGCATCCCTCGGGGATGACCAGTAGCTCTCATCTCCCCGAAACCCAGATCGGAGAACCACAGTATCACGTGCTGTTTTGAATGTAGGCATGGTAGGAACAGAAAGATGTCTTAATCTTAGATGCAAATTTGACCTTTTTTGAAGTATCCGGTGGCCCACTTCATTGCGTAGCCAGTATAGAATGATAATATAATTGCAAAAATCTTGTTTGAAAGTTTATTGAGACAGTGTGATTAAATGTTTATTTGAAACTGGGAGCGGGGAGACACTTTGGGAGGAAACACGCGCTTGAAAATTCCAGCCCTTGAGAAAGGCAAGGCTGACATGTTAGCACACTGCCCTGAGCTAATAACTAATAAGTCTTAGTCCTAAAGTACATTCAGAAAAGCAAGGTTCCAGAACTATCAGAGCTTAGATTCTTGTGTACTGGTTCCTGCAGTTATTTATTTTAGACTTGCTATGTAGTCCTAGCTGGCCTGGTCTCATTATGTAGCCTAGCCTGGCCTCAAATTTGCAAACTATTCCCTGACTTGACCTTTTTAGTGCTGGGATAATAGGTGTACCCCATCACACCTAACTAAATTTTCTTGATGAAATAAATGTTTTTAACATTAAGACTAAAAAATAAATCTAGTTTTAGTTTTTTAATTGAGAAAATAGAAAACTGATTAATACATAGAAACTTAAGAGTCATATATATTTAAAGCAAAGCCCATTGTTTTTGAAATTTTAAGAGTGAGATTTCATGGACTGGCTGTTATGGAAGAAATAAATATGTAAGAGGAAAATGAGTGGTTTAGAAAGTGTTTCTTAGTTGGTGCTATGCTTGCCTTGGAGTTCTTGGATAGGTAAGTTTTGGGAGTACAGTCCTAGATATTTCTTTCAACAAACAATTCGCCAACAGTTAAACAGCTGAGTTACTGTGGATCTGAGTAGGTTGCCTGGTTTTTAATATTTTGTAGATTAAAAAATTTCACATTTAGTAAGCTGAATACATGGACTATGTTGCAAGCCCAGGGACTTAAGTGAGTTCGTGAACGAATGGCTCATTTATTGTTGGTGCCAGTTTGGATTAATTAACACCCAGGCCTCTACAAGTACCCAAATGAGGGCAACTCAGAGTGTCTTAAGGGATAGGAGTCATTTTCGAGTCTACACTGGGGTGACTGCAGCTGTCACCTTACCTAGTGACCGTCTTTCTTTTGCCCTTCTCATGGAAAGCAGACTGGACAAAGCATTTTTTGTTCTTTGACTATTCTCAGACCAAGAGAGGGAGAGGAAGAATATTGAAAGATATTGCCACAGAGCTTTTGGTTTTTTACGGGTTCACGCTACATAACTCAGGCTCACAGTGATCCTTCTGCTGAGGCTTCCCATATGCTGAGATTACAAACAAGCGTGGCCACGATACTTGGGTCCCAGTAAGGCTTAATACAACATTGTCATTGGGTCCCTAAAGGAAGCAGTTACTGAAAAAACAAAAGTCAAGAAATAGTATCTGAGCCAAAATAATAGGTGAATTCTTTGGTAGTAATTCACTCTTGTGTAAGTAGTGGAAATGGGTTGGGCCTACTTGGTAGAGTTCTTACTTGCCTAGCTTGCTCATAGCCCTGAACTCAGTCCTTAGCACCACCACATAAGCCAGGCATGGCCACACACATCTGTAAGCCCAGCTCTAAGGAGGTGAGGGCAGGAGAGTCATAAGTTCAAGGCCACCTTTGGCCTTAGAGAGTTGTAGGCCAAGATAGAGGAGATGAAGGAATAATTTGGGGTTATGAGGATGTAGCTCAGTGTCAGAGCATTTGCTTCACATGCAGGAGGTCCTAGGTTTGGAAAAAAAATTTAAAAAGCAGACTTGTAAGAAGACAGAAAAAAATGGGACTAATGATAGTAGATTGAAAGTGATTCAGAAACAACACAGAAATAGCTACAAATGGCAAAGAGAAAATCAGACTTTTCTACATGTTCAAAAGCTTGAAGTTGACCCAGCTCCACTTATCAGATGATGAGCTGGGACTGAGTCGGGGAGACTGTGATGGTTTGTTGTGACAGGTGTGGTGGGGGGAGAGAACAAGTGGAACAGAGACAGCAGGGTTCCCTGGGCCTGAGGAAGAGGAGTGATGACAGATAAGGCCGGCAGAGTAGAACCCTGCTCTTCCGCAGCACAGCTAGCCGGATGAATTTGGGCTCCGTCCTGAGGGTAATGAGGAGACACAGGTTTTGGGAGGATAAATTCTGGACAGCCGTGAGGAAAATTCCTGAGGCCAGGATACCGAAAGGTGCTTAAGAGAAATGCTAAGAGCCTGGGTTAAGACACAGTAGGATGAATGTTAGAAATACCAGACAGGCGATCATATGAAGAACAGGAGAATAACATGAGTTAGTAGAAGGCTGGAATGTATCTCAAAGACAGAGCCCTGGTCTAACGTGGAAGGCTTAGTTCCATCCTCAGTGCCACAAAATAACTAGCTGGTTAAATAATAATCAAATCCCAGAGCCCAGGAGGTGAAGGTGGGAAGATCTCAAACTCAAGACTAGCCATCAATACATTTTGAGATCCTGTTTTGAGGCCCAAAAATTTGAGCCTATTTCTACCTTGTCTGAAGGTCAGTGAGTTTGAAGTTGCTCAGTTGTTAACAATCAGGGCTACACATTCTGAATCAGGATGTGGTTACTTGGTTCTTCTGACATGAAGATAGTCATAAGGGGAGATCCATTCCATCCTGACAGATGGTCAGGATGTGCAAGCGTACTTCTGCTCCTTTTGTAATATGAGGTTTCCTGGGGAGTGACTGCCTTCAGGATACTTAGTCTAGAGAGGCTTCGCTGTCTAAACAACAGAATGCTAATGGTTTGATGTCTCAAAGCGTTAAAGCAGTCTTTTGTTGCTTTCTTCCCCTTTTGTATTAGGGTATAAAAGCAATTGGAAAATTAAACGCAGACAATTTCAGTATTCACTGGAATGCCCTCCTGGTACTATTCTATGTTTTTTGTTTGATTATTTTTAAATGTCTTTACTAATATTTCTGATCCCCACACCCCTACCCTGGCAAGAGGTATTTTCATCCAGGCTGGTCCCTGACCCTGTCTCCAAAAAGGGGGAAAAAAAGTTGATAGAGGCCAGAGATAGTGGTACCTGTCTTTAGTCCCAGCATTTGGGAGGCAGAAGGAGGTAGGTCTATGAGAGCTTAAAGCAAGTCTGGCTACCTAGTGAGTCTCAGACAAACAGGGTTACCTTGATTTTTTTTTAATATAATGACTCTGGGTGGTGGTGGCATATACCTGTAATCCCACCACTCCTATAGCAGAGGCAGGTAGATCTCTGAGTTTGAGGTCATCCTGGTCTACAGAGCAAGTTCTGGGACAGCAAGGGCTTCAAAGAGAAACCCTGTTTCAAAGAACCAAAACTAAAACAAAATAAAGGCTCACTTATTGACTGCTCAGTCAGTGCCTGTTCTTAGTGCTGTACTAAGTGGTTTCTGTGTAGTAACCCATTTAATTTTCCTACTCAGTTGCTATTATTAGTGGCTTTTTAAAGAGGAGGAAACTAAGGCTAGAGAGGTTGCTCATTGGTTAAAAATGCATGTAGTTTTGCAGAGGCACCAGGTTCAATTCCCAACACCCACATCCCCTGCATCACCATGTTTTGTAACTCCAGCTCCAGGGATTTTGGTGCCTTCTGCTGGCCTCATTTGCCACTCACATGTATGTGGTATGCATACAAACCTACACATAAAATGAAAAGCAAATCTCAAAAGGAAAGCAAAAACCAAAGATGAGGAAACTGAGAAATAAAGATATGATGCAACTTACCCACAGCCGGTACGCAATAGGACTTGAATTTTATCTCAGTTTAATTTTTAGCCCAGAGTCACAGCTCTTACCCCCTCTGGTCAGTGTTGGTCCTGCTTCCCTGTGTCCTTATTGCTTTTCCCAATGAGCAATTGATGCCCGTGAGTGAGTTGTGAAAACCCACAAAGACAGATGTGGAACATACATTGATTCATGCACTAGTGTTTGCTGAGTATGCACCTAAGACAGACGAGCAAGAGGTAGGGAACTGGTAAATCCAATATAGTCTACCAGGAAAGGTAGATAAATAGGAAGGCCTTGGAAAAAATAACAAAGGAGGAGCAAAGATTGGTCATTATTGGATAGTATGACAGGGAAGCTACACATGATGCTTTGGAAACCGAGATATGACATGCTCCAGATCTCAGGTGTCCAGGAAGGCTCCCTGGGGGGGAATTTCCCCATTGGAGCCTATAGGCGTGCTCAGAGGTGAGGGGCAAGTTGCTAAGGTTCCACGTCCTTCAGCTAGAGAACATGCTCAAAGAGGGTGCTGAGAACAGAAACAACCAGCATTGTAAGCCAGCCTGGCGATGCATGCTTGCTATCCCATTATTCAGAGGGAAAGGCAAGAGGCTCACCACAAGTCGAATTGAAGTCAGCAAGTTCCTGGCCAGCCAGACCTCCCGAGAGAGACCCCCCTCAAGACAAAGAATCATCAGAATTATACTGCAGATTGTGGCAAATAAAATGGGAGCTTCCAAGTAATGTTAGTTGTATGGTACAAAGGGTGCCAAAGTGAGAAACACCCCAAATCTGGGTTATACTTTAGATTTCCATATTTAAATTTAGTACTGCATATTGAACCCAGGACCTCACACGTGCTAGGCAAGAGGTCTACTGTTGAACTGTTTTCATCCCTCATATTCCTTTACTCTGTGAAATGAAGTGTGTTTGTGTGTGTTAATTTATTGTATCTATATGAGTATTTGGACTGTATGCTTGTATGTGTACCATGTACATGCCTGAGGAAGTCAGAGGAAAGTACCAGGTCCCCTGGAACTCAGGATCAGAGGTTACACTTGGTTGTGACCCACCACATGGGTGCTGGGAACCAAACTCAGGTCCTCTAGAAAAGCATCACGTGCTCTTTACTACTGAGCTGTGGCTCCACCCTTCTTTTTTCTTCTTGAGACAGGATGTCACTAACTTGCCAGCCTTGAGCTTATTATGTAGTTCAGGCTAGCCTTCGATGGCCATTGATCTTACAGCCTCTGCTCCCAAGTGCTGAGATTATAGGCAGATGCCACTGTTCCATACATAGCAGGGTCTACTAAGGGTCTAAGATTGAGATGTGCTTCATTTGTGTGCAGAAGAAAATGGGAAGTGATGTGACTGCAGAAACAGCTCCTTTAAACATGACTGACATTTTTAGGTTACCACAGGACTCCGCTTCTGTTCACTGCTTCAGTGACTGACAGCTAGACAAACTTGTGGAAACTAATTCTTACAACTGATGTCTCCTTAGGTTCCACTGGCTGATGATTCTGCTGGTACTACTTAGACTATTTCTGTTAAAATCAAAAGCTTATTTTAGCCACTTTTGGGGGAAATGGGGTGGTGCTGGGGACAGACCCCAGTGTCTCACACAGGCTAGGTGAACGCTGACCACCGAGCTCCCCCCCCACCAGGCTCTCTATAAGGCAGTCTTCATAAGGCCAATTTCCAAAGTACTGTGGGATAGCAGGCAGTTTAATAATTGCGTCTGTGGCCTAGCGTGGTGGTGTGTGCCTGTATTCTCAGGGTAGAGGCAGGAGGATCAGGAGTTCAAATCTAGCTTCAGCCACATAGTGATTTTGAGGTCAGCCTAGGCTATACATGTATGCAATATATGACTTGATCACATCCACCCCTCATCCTCCCTGTGATTTCACTCTTCCCCCTGCACAGTTCCCTTACCACCTCATCGTCTCCTTTTTTTATATAATCCACTGAGCTTTAATCTGCTGCCTGCCTGAACATGGGTGTGATACCATCTACTTGAGCATGATCAGTCTGGCAGCAGCCAAACTCCTGAACAAAGTGACTTTCCCTCCCTCAGCAGCCACCACTTGCTCCTTGGTTCGGGCGGGGCTTCCTAACTGTACATTTTGAAGGTTTAATGAAATTGGTTGAAACTGGATGGTGGCACATACCTGTAACCTCAGTACTTGAAGTGTTTGGAGACTAGACGATTGCCTTAGCACAGGAGTTTGAGACCAGCTTGACAAAATAGGGAGGAAACTTTATTGTACTTAAAACAAAAAAGTGGGTTGCTTAAATTACAGCATGTACTACTTTTTCTGGAGTTATAGAGATAATGAAGTAGTTGAGCATGGTGCTGTACACTTAATTCTGGATTCCAGAGGCAGTGGCACATGGATCTCTGAGTTTCAGGCTAGCCTGGTCTGCATAGTGAGCTCTAGGACATAGAGGGCTATGTAGAGAGACCCTATCTCGAGAGAGAGAGAGAGGGAGAGAGGGAGAGAGAGGAGAGAGAGGAGAGAGAGAGAGAGATGAAATAAAACTACTTCTGTGGGGCTAAGTGTGGTGACACACCTTTAAATCCCAGCACTTGGGATGTAGAAGTAGGTGGATTTCTTTGAGTTAGAGGCCGTCTTGTCTACAGAGCAAGTTCATTCTAGCCAGGACTAAATAGGGAAACCCTGTCATTAAGGGAAAAAAAATTCTTCCATGACTTTGAAAGCATGAGTAGGAAGCCAGTCTGGCCTACATAGTGAGTTCAGAGTCAGTATGTGGTATAGTAAGTGGAAGGCCCTGTCTCACGCCAGGCTTGGTTGTACACAACTTTAATCCCTACACTCAGGAGCCAGAGAAACCTCTGTGAAAGATTCTGTTTTAATAAAAGTTTTACCAGCTGGGCAGTGGTGGCATACACCTTTAATTCCAGGCAAAGGCAGGCGGATCTATGTGAGTTCAAGATCAGCCTGTTCTACAGAGTGAGTTCCAGGACAGCCAGGGCTAAGCTACACAGAGAAACCCTGTCTCCAAAAACAATAAACAAAAGTAAATAAATAAATAAGACGAAATTTTGACAAGTCATAGGGAATTAACTTAAAGGGAGGTAATTTTTCAAATTTGAGTTTAGGTGGGATCTGTTCTGCCTCTGATGTGTGTGGTATTTTCTTTTGTTGTGTGTGGTGCTAAGGCGTAGGACCTCATTTGTGTTGTGTGTTGTGGAAGATCTCCACTACTAAGCTCCTCCCCAGATTCAAGAGTTTTTATTTTGTTTTGTTTTTGCAGTGCTGGGAACCAAACCTAGGGTGTTACATATGCAAGGTGAGCACTCAACTTCTGCACTATAGCCCCAGGTGATTTTGTTGTGCTCAGTATCCTAGGCTGCTACTAGCTTCACATTCTGGATTACTCTCTCTTAGCCCAAATACTAAGATCTCAGTTGTGTGTCACAAACAACACAAAAATCATACAAGGTTCCAGGTGTGATGGCTCCTGCATGGAATCCAGCATTCAAGAGGCTAGGACAGGAGGACTGCCGTAAGTTGAAGGCTACCGAGTGCCAACAAAGTTTCTATGGCAGCCTTTACAGTAGAAGATTTCAAATAACCCTAAAATGTTCATTGAAAATAAGCTGTATCAGTTGTGTCTTAGAAACATGATCCAGAACCAGTCATGGTGTTTCAAACCATTAATCCCAGCACTCAGGAGGCAGAGGTTCAAGGCCAGCGTGATCTACTGGGTGAGTTCTAGGATAGCTAGGGCTAAACAGAGAAACTCTTTATTGTAAAAAAAGAAAGAGAAAAACATGGCCCAGAAAGTCTTGGCTGTAACGTGTATGTTTTGCCGTACAGGGTTCCTTGGATGTCCTTCAAAGTATGGATGATGACCCACTTCTGGACCCCCAGCCTCTCGCACACCACTCCTTACGTGCTCACTTTCGACCCAGATTCCATCCTCTTCCCACGGTCAGCATAGCGAATCTTCTGTTGTTTATACATGTGAGTTCACTGCAGAGCTAGTGTTTCTAAAACACACCAGCGTGCAGGTGGAGAGATGGTCTAGTCATAAGATGCTTGAGGACCCAGGTTCATCTCCAAAAGCTATGTGAAAACCTGCAGGTGGAGGAGCACACTCCCAACAATGGGGAGGTGGAGACAAGAGGAACCCTGAGACTCTGTGGCCAGCCTAATCTGCTAGGAGGTGACCCCAGACCATTCTGAGAGACTCCATCTCCAGACCAAACAGCAAGGTAGATGTCTCCCAAAGAACAGTGCGTGCACTGTTCTCTGACCCCAGGTGCATGCACATGTGCACACACGTACAGTGTATGAGCTCTGTGGGGGCATTTGGGCTGCATCTACCAGTTTTTAAAATGTAAATATTTTCATACAGACTCAAAGAATTTACTGTAGAGATGTTTGCACATGTGTAAGGGCATTCTTAGTGGCAGTGGGATTGTCACACTAAGAAATCATGAGGTACCCAGTGTTCCTAGGACCACTGCTTCTCCTCCTGCATTCCCGGCTAGCGGGTCCTTGAACAGAAACATTGACTGCCTATAACAGGGTAGAAGGAGAGAAATTGGCCTCTGGTGTTTACATTCCTGCTTGAGCACAGTGCTCACACACAAGCACAGTAAATCCATGAGTAAAGCCAGTCTTGGTGGCACACGCCTATAATTTCAAGCACTTGGAAGGCAGAGGCATGCAATCTCTGAGTTCAGGCCAGCCTGAGCTACAAATCATGTTCAGGCAGGTCAAGGCTGTATAGTGAGACCCTGTCTCAAAAAAAACACACGTGTCTGTAATGTTGATAATTAGCAGGCAGAGGCAGGAAGATCAAAGTTAGAAGTCAATCTGGGCTTCATAGTAAGGCCATTGCATTTTGCTAAATTCATATCCTAATTCATTCATTAGCGTGTATGCAGATCCATATTAATGGTAATTAATTGAATCTATATTTAATACTCTGTCCCTCCTTTTCTAAGTTCCCTGTTCATCAGGCTACACTAGAGGTGGACTCTGCCCCAGAGACCTACTCCAGGAGACTGGTGAGGTTCAAGAGAGCACATGCAGCCAGCTCTGCATTCACTGACTGCTCTCCCTGTCTCCTCTGAGACCCCTGCTCCACAGATTCCTCACCTTCTGTCCAGTTCAGCAGAGCCCAGCGTCTGGGCCAGTCGGTAATAATGTCTTCAAGGACTTGGACATACACGTGGAATTCTTTCTTTCCCTTAAATCAAGGTCTCAATTTGTAGAACTCTGAGATCTACCTGCTTCTGCACATACTTTCATTAGTTCTTAAGAACATTTTATTTTTAATCCTGTGTTGGTGGAGGTGGAGTGCAGATATTTTTGGAGGCTTAGAAGAAAGATTCTGACCCCTGGGGCTTGGGTCAGAATCCTCAGTGGTGCTGGGGACTGAACCCTTACTGTCCTCCACCAGAGCTGTTTGCACTCTTAATGCTGAGCCACCTCTCCAGTCCTTAGCTGCTTTTGAGGTAACCAGCACTTTAAAATCTGACATTTGATCTCCCTGTTCTGCCCAGGCTGACATCGAATTTTCCATCCTCCTTAGTGCTAGGATGGCAGGCATGTGTCTCTGTGCCCAGCTTCCCCAGTTTTTCAGAACGCTTTCGGTAAAACATTTTTTTTTCTTTTTCTTTTTGGTTTTTAAAGACAGGGTTGATGTGAATCTCTGACTATTCTGGAACTCACTTTGTATACCGGCCTAGCCTCGAACTCACAGATATCCTCCTGCCTCTGCCTCCCTAAGTGCTGAGATTAGAGGCATGCAATCACTGACTGTAATAAGTTTTCTAATCATTTGTAGAGTAGGGTAGCATAAGCCTAGGACATGGCACATGCTATTTCCTAACGCAGACATTTATGCTAATTTCTTTATTACATTGATGTGTGAATGTGCATAATCACACCTGGTGTGCATGCAGGGATGTGTGCCACAGCACACAGAGAAGTCAGGACAACACGCAGGGCTCAGTTCTCTCCTTCCAACATGGAGATCCTAGGAGTCAAACTCAGGTTGTCAGTCTTGGTGACAAGTGCCTTTACCCACTGAGTCCTCTCACTGGCCCTGATGGCGACCTACATATTTAACGGGAATCCTACTGCTTTTTCTTCCACAGGTTGTATTTGTTATTTTAGCATTTTTAACAGGGGTGCTGTGTTCGTTCCCTGATCCCAATGAAGACAAGTGCCCAGAAAACTACACCAACCCATTGAAAGTTCAGACTGTCATAATCCTTGGAAAAGTCATCCTGTGGATTCTGCATTTGCTTCTTGAACGCTACATCCAGTATCACCACAGCAAAGTCAGAAGTCGTGGCTATTCCCAGATCTACAGGTCTACAAGGCATCTCAAAACCCTGGCCCTCATGATCCACTCTTCTGGTAAGCCCTGCATCTCGTAGCTCCTCTTCGGCCTGAGTGCCAAAGACGATAAAAGAAACACATGTGAAATTAGATTTATAATCAAACATATTCTCTCTCTTTAAATTTATTTAACTTATTTATTAAATGTGCACCGGTGTGAAGGGAGAGATTCCCTGGACCTGTACTTCCAGAATGGTGAGTTGACTTGTGGGTGCTGGAAATTGAACCCAGGTCCTCTGGAAGAACAGCCAGTGCTGTTAGCTGCTGAACTATCTCTCCAGCCCCAAATATATTCTCTTTCTGAGAGTGATCTATATTGTAGCTCCTATTCTGAATTTTTCTTTTCAGGGGGAAGAGTGATTGAACCCAAAACTTTGGGTATGCTCGGCAAGCTTCTACCACTGAGCTATGGCTCACCTTTTGAAACTTTTTACAGACTTTGTGGTCTTAGATAGGATCTCACTTTGTCTTGTGTGGGATTTTTCAGCTTCTTTATGTAGGCATTTAGTGCTATGAACTTTCCTCTTAACACT
>LOJH01060798.1:0-10565 GCA_001685095.1 Ellobius talpinus
TATTAACCAATGAAAGTAACACATAGACAGATGACCCTCCTCCATCAGGATATAATGTCAAAAGTCTGTATGTGTTCAGTGCAGATACGTTTAACACACACACAGACACACACACACACAAAGTGAGGACGCAGCTCAGTTGATAGAGTGCTTGCTTGCCCAGCACGCTGAGTTCCACTGCCTGAACCTCATAAACTGAGAAGTTTGATGGTGTACAGTTTAATCCCAGCACTGGGGAGGTGGCGACAGGAGGTTCAGGAGTACAGAGTCACTGTGGTCTTCATAGCAAGTTCAAAGCCAGGCTGGGTTGCTTGAAGAGGGGGAGGAAGGTTTATGCAAACGTATGTTTGATTTGAAGTAAGCAGAATCTGGGCTTGTGGTACCCTGTGAGTATTGATGTTGCTCTAACTCACACATTCTAGATCAGTATTTCTCAACCTATAGGTTGCTACCCATGCGGGAGAACATGTCAAACGACCCTTGGGGATCACTTAAGACCATCAGAAAAACACAGATATTTACATTACGATTCATAAAAGTGGTAAAATTACAGTTCTGATGTAGCAATGAGATAATTGTATGGGTGGGGGTAACTGAAACCTGAGGAACTGTATTAAAGAGTCACAGCATTAGGAAGGCTGAGAACCATTGCTCTAGACACTTGTATTTTGTCCTTTAGGCCCACAGCTAAGCATGTTGATTTACTGTTGTACATAATTAAATGCAGGACTTCTGGAGAAATGCCAAGCTTTGGTTTAATAACAGACACCCCCCCACGACACCCTGCTTCCCATTAGTGTTCAAACCTTCAGAAAAGTTTCAGAAAAGTTGTAGGATTAGTACCACCACGCCTCTCACAAGCTTCTATTGGATTTACCAACTGCCAACATTTCCCCACATTTGACTCTTTTCTGCCTTTCCTTCCTTTGATATACAGGCATTGTTAAATCACTTAAGAATTTACTGCAGACACCCTGACACTCCATCCCTGAGGACTACAGCATATATCTCCGAAGGAAGAGGATGTTCTTCTACATAGCCATAATGCAACTCGGTGGGATACTTAACACTGATTTAATACTATTACTTAAAAATATGCTCTGTATTCAAATTGTCCTAATGGTCTCAATAAAGTCCCATTAGATTTGTTTTATTTTTATTTCAAGATTTAATCAAGTGTTTTCTATTGCACTGTTTTCTTTTTTAATTTAAATTACTTTATGTTTAGTGTGTGTGTGTATGTGTGTGTTGTGGCAATCATAGAAAAATTTGTGGGAGTCAGTTCTTCCTTCCACCATGTGGGTCCTGGGGAATTGAACACAGTTCATCAGACTTGGCAGCAAGCACTTTTACTGACAGAATTACTTTGCCAGCTCTGCTTTCTTTGGACTTTTATTTCTTTTCTATTGTTTGAGAAGTTTCCTCTTCCCTTTTTTCCTTTGAAATAGTAAGTTTTATCTCCCCCCTTCTCTTTCTTCTTCCTTTTTCTTGTATTTTTGAATAACATTTTCACTATATTTCTTTTAAATAATATTTGGGTACTATTGCTAGGAAACACAATAAATGAGCAATAATGTGTGAAGAACAAAATTTTGCAATAGCCACTGAAGATGTGTGTAATAAGTGTGAATAGCGAATGGCCAAAGGAAGCATGTTTCCGTTTCCTTATTGAATAAATACACAGCATGCCTGCATTTGTTTTTTAATGTTTGTCTGAATTATGAGTTCAATTATAACAAAAGCAGAATTGCATACCAAAGTATGGATAGTTATTTGTGTGTGTGCATGTGTGTGAGTGTATGATGCATGTGCATATGTAGAGGCCAGAGTTTGGCTTCTGGTGTCTTCCCCTATTGCTCTCCATCTTTTCTTTAGAGGCATGATCTCTCAGTGGACCCAGAGCTCACCAAGTGACTACTTAGTGAGCTTGGAGAATTCATTTCCCCGGTGCTAGGGTGGTAGATGTGTATGGTCACACCAGGCTTTATGTGACTACTGGGGGCCTAGACTCAAGCCCTTATTTTTTTTTTTTTTTACTTTACCGACTGAGCCATCTTCCCAGCCTCTGGAACTTGTTCTTAAATAAAAGGTGGGAAAAAAAACCCAAATACTGCAATAAGGAGAAAACATTGTGCAAAGAAGAGGAAATCATAGTGAGACCATGGTGGTGAGAGAGAATGCCATCTTTTTTGGTAAAGGATTTGGAAAGCAATGGAATTCTAATAATAGTTATAGTCACTGGAACAGAGTTCGTGCAAGGTGAGCTGTGCAAGTGATTACCCTTTCAGTGGCAAGAGTAGGGGGTTTGGTGAGATGGCTCAGCCGACAAAGTGCTTGACTTGAATTCAGTTCCTAGAAGCCACATTAAAAAGCAGTGCATGGCCGTCTCTGCTTTTAAGCTCAGTGCTAGGCAGATGGAGACAGGCAGAGAGAGCTCCAGGGCTCACTTAGCAACCAGGCTAGCCCGCTTGTGAGCTCCAGGTCAGTGAGTGACCCTCTCTAGAGACAAAAAAGAGGTGGGGAAGCACAAGAAGGATGAAATCTGAGGTGGTTGGGTTTTTTTTTTTGGCTTCCACATACAAATGTACACAATGCACTCAAACATACATGCTTACACACACACAGAAGGAGAGGACAGAGACAGAGACAGAGAGAATGAAAACGAGGAAGAGAGACCAAGACACAATAGATCGCATGTAATTTCAAACAACCGAAATATGTCTTTTATTTTTTCATATGGTGTTTTAAGACAAGGTGTTGCTATATAGTTTATGCTTACCTTAAACTTGTATTAATCCTTCTGCCTCAGTGCTTGAGAGCTAGGATTATAGGCAAGTTATATATTATATATTATTATAGATTATATTATACATCTGACTCAATGCCTGCCCCACTTGTAGAATTATATTAGCACGACTTTTTAAAAATGTTAACTTTATGTTTAATTATGTGGGGTGGGGATCGGAGGTGTGTGCATGTGAACTCAAGTGCCCATGGAAGTCAGAGGTGTTGGAGCTGGAGATACATGTAGTTTTGGGCTGCCTGATTTGGGTGCTGGCATCTGAACTTAGGTCCTCTGCAAGAGCAGGACATACTTTTAACCAATGAGCCATCTCTCTAACCCCAGTATGAACACGTATCTTCTTTTTGCTGTTTTCTTAATCTAATCAGACAATTTGAACCCAAAGCAAGGAGAACAATATTCGATGTCAGTGTTTTAGGAAAAAAGAGCCGAGAATTGTAGAAGCACTTTGCAAAGACAACAACGTCCTTTGTTTCTAGGCTGACAATGATTGTCAATTATGAAGACAGAAATAGCTGTGGATAAAAATTTTCTTAAGCATGCTATGCCACTAAGACATGCATAATGGACAGTAAAAGAACAATCAACAAAATGTAGGATATTATAAAGACTGCACTTTAAACTGCAATACAGTCAAAACACATTTAAAAACCTAGAATTGTCTCATGAATGAATAATTAAATAGCCATGTTTTATTAGCTTTATTTCAAAGTATATACAAGTGGAACAACCTTTTGAGCCCTAAAAAAAAAAACAACAAAACCTTGCAATTTGCTAGAGCCATGGTTTCTTTTCTCCTTCTCTTTGAGCTACAGGGCTAATCTGATTTTGGTATTTCAGTAATTATGTCAATTAATGTGTGCTGAGAGTAATTTCATTTGTAGAAATGGATACCAGGTGAATATGTAATTAGTAGAAGAAGGATGTCTCTTTAAGACTTCAAATGCAGTTTTCTTAGAGTACAATATGGGAAGAGTTTTAAATACAAATACTTTCATTTAAAACCAAACTGGTATCTAATTTATTTCTTTATACTGAGTGAGAGAGTGGAGGCAGGGCCTCATTTACATAGCCTAGGCTGGTCTGGAACTTTCTATGAAGCTTAGGGTGCCTTGGCATTTGGGCTCCCCTTTGCTTCAGCCTTCCAGGTTCTGGGATAATAGGCATGATCCACCACACCATGGTGTGCCAATATGCTTGGATCTTCTGTCTCAAGCTCCCAGTGCCAGTATTACAAATGCAGGCTGTCACACCTGCCTTTTTATATAGGTCATGGACCTCTAACTTCGGCCTCTAACCCCAATCCTCCTGTTTCTACTGGTAGACTGCTGGGATTACAGGTGGGAATCACCATGTCCCCTTGGAACCTTCGTTTATTATTCTTGGTTTTTTGAGACAAGGTCTCACTATACAGTCTAGCCTAGTTTAAATCATGACCCAGTGATGAAATTAAAGGCATAAGCCACCACATCTGATTCCATGTTAATTCTAAGCCTGAAAAGCAGAGCCCAACAACCTGAATTTAATCCCTGGGACCTACGTGGTAGAAGGAGGGGACTGGACTGACTTCTGCAGGCTGCCCTCTGACCTCCACATATGCATTGTGGCATGTGTGCATCAGCACAAATATACATACAAATAAATCCAAGCATGTGTAAAATATGACCTTGCACTGACCTCTGGACTATATAATTTGCTATTAATAGTAGTAAAAATTTTAATTATATTTATTTTTGTCCATGTCAGAGCACAGATTAGGCATCATGGACAACTTGTGGGTGTTTGTTCTTTCCTTTTACTATGAGTGTCTAGGGAATGAATTAGGTCATCAGGCATAGCAGCAAGTTTTGTTATCTGTTGAGCCACCTTACCACTGGCCAATCTATTTTATTATTATTTTGTGGAACTGAGGTGTCAACCCTTGTGCATAACTAAGCAAGCACCCCATCATTGAGTTATACCAAGACCCCCCTATTCTATTTGTTAGATAGTTCTATTTTCTAAAGTGTGTATACTTCCTTCAACTGGGTTGTTGTCTGATTTGAATTTGGTTTAGAGGGTGTACTCTTCTTCAAATAAAAATGAAAACCACAGGGCTGGGACAGATGGCTCAGTGTTAAGAGTACTTGCTGTTCTTGAAGGGAACCATCTTAGGTTTCCAGCACCCACAGGGCAGCTCACCACCTCCTATAAGTCCAGCTCTAGGATATCTAATGCCTTCTTCTGGCCTCTACAGGCATGTTCACTCACCTGAGCATGTGTACTCAGACACAGACACACACACACATACACACACACACAGAGTAATTGAAATAAGACAAAAACACAGCTCAACACGAATCATCTACTGAATCCAATAGAATATTGATTCTCAGGCTCCTGATCACATATAAATATGGACCTCTGTCATTGGTCGCTTCAAGGAATCATTAAAAAAATTTTTTTAAGGACTACCCATCAGGTTTTCCATCTGTGCATTTCAAGACTTGGAACATAAATAATGCCCTGGAAAGGGTTAAAAATACTGACTAGGTGGGTGGTGTTTTTTTTTTTTGGTGTGTGTAGCTTATTAAATTTGCTGCAACAATCCTATTAGAAGAGCATCATTTGGTCAGCAGCAAGTATCTTTCCTTGGCTTCCTAAGGCAGAGTCTGAAGAATATGGGTTGATCGAAGTGTCACTCACCAGAGACCCCTGCAGAGATGATGAAAGTTCGTCTTACAATATTATGGAATAGAAAGAACGCTTAATAAATTGAACTATACATCCCCTCCTGGCTTTTCTTTTTTAACATTAAAAAACTGCAGTTTGAAAAACAACTTCCAAACATGTAGGGGGGAAAAACCAGCAGGTGATAATTAGGGCAAACTTACAACAATGTTATTTGCTGATGGTGTACCTGTCAGTTAAGACAAGTTATTACTTCTCCCCAGGAAGGGCTATTATTAAAAACAACTTAGGAGGGTTAAAGAAGAGAAGCTAAATGTGTTGGTTTCTTTATTTCCTCATTTGGAGATGGCACAGGGATAGATCATTAACTGTCTCCGCTGTGTGTCTGGTTTTTCTGTGCACACAAAGTAACTGAGAGATATAAACGACCAAAACATAAACCTTCACTGCCTCGAGTTAAAAATCAATTCTCCTAATAAATAAAATTCAAGTATTATATACTGGGATATAACATCAAGAATGATGTGCTAATAATTGCCATGTTGGCAGAGTCCAGAGAGCAAGGTAGAGGAATATAAAAATTTAGTAATAGAGAAAACCTGGTAACAAGCATAGTATCCGTGAGTGGAAGACTTTGAGATTAGAAAAGTGGTTGAGCTATAATAATAGTATTCTCCTAGGTGGGATGAAGCTCAGTTGGTAAACTGCTTGCTTAGCAGCTCAAGGCACTGGGCTCCATTCCCAGCAATGCATAAAAATCCGGGTATGATGGTGCTTGTCTGGTTCCAGCACTCACGAAGCATTGGATCAGAAATTCAAGGTTGTCCTCAGTTACATGGAAAGTTTGAGGCTAGCCTGGGCTATATGAGTCCCTGTCTCAGAACACCAACAAAATAGAATGTTTATCGTGTTTCTTTTTAAGATATATATTTTTATTATATGCCTACATGCATGCATGTGTGTGTACCATGTGGGTACCTATTGGCAGAGAAAGCTAGAAGAGGGCATTGTAGCCCACAGAACCCGTGTTACAGATATTTGTGAGCTACCATGTTGGCGCTTGGAATCAAATCCAGGTTCCCTGCAAGAGCAAAGTACTTTAACCAGCGGGAACTATCTCTCCAGACCCCAAGAATGTTCGTTGAAATTCTGACTCCTTGGAATGGAACCAGAGAAACATATCATTCATAGATATTTTCTTTATTGAATCATTCTTACTCTCCCCTTCATGATCTTTCCATTTGTCTTGACTAGTTTTATGTCATCTTGATGCAGTCTGGAGTCATTTTGGAAGCGGGAACCCCAGGTGAGAGAAATAGCCCCTCACCCCCGAATGGCCTGTGAGCAAGCCTCCGGGGTGATGTGTTTTCTTGACCAATGATGGATGTGGGAGCACCCGGCTCAGTGTAGGTGGTCCTACCCTTAGCCTCGTGGACCTAGGTGCTATAAAAAAGCAGGCTGAGAGAGCCATGAGGAGCAAGCCAGGAAGCAACATTCCTCCATGGCCTCTGCATCAATTTCTGCCTCAGGTTTCTGTCCTGACCTCCCTGGATGATGGACAACAAGCTGTAAGATGAAATAAGCCCTTTCCTTCCCAGGCTGCTTTTGTTCAGGGTGTATATCACAACAGCCGAAACCTTAACTAAGATACCGTTCAAAATTCTTTCAGCATAGACAAAAAGTGTAAGAGAAGTGTACTGCTATGCACAGATGCTGATGATACTGTATGCTTTTCTCCTGGAGCACAGCCTATCAGAATCTCCTCCTTATATGTTCTGTTCTCTCCTATGACAGGTTGTAGAGTGCCTCGATCTTGAATAAGACGCTGAACAGGAAGCCCCAGTTTACTCTATGCAAAATAAACACTGAAGAGTGAAATCTTCCTTGAACTCTGCAAAAACTGGGCTGGAGAGATGGCTCAGTGGTTAAAGGCATTTGCTAGGCAAGCACGAGGACCCAGAATCTCAAGGGTCTACAAAAAACCTAAATGTGCTCACGCCCACCTTTAATCTCAGTCCTGTTGAGGACAGATAAAGGAGGATCGCTGGGGCTTGCCTGCTGTCAGCCTAACTCCAAGCTCTGAGAGAATCTGTCCCAAAGAAATGAGACTGAGAGTGACCCAGCAGACTTGACAGTCTCCTCTGGCCCCACCATGCATGCAGGAGAGTGCACACCTGTATATGCATGTGTCTATACCTCCTTCACACACACTCATATATAAACTCACACACAAAAATAAAACTTATGAGAATTAATTGAGATATTATTCTTAATACCCTTGGAACAGTGCCATGCACAGTAATTGCTTAGCTTATTATGCAGTATTATTAATCATTCATTAGTGATCTAAACAGATGAGATGGAATTTAGAGACAAATAAGAGCAATATAACCCGTAAGTAATTTTAATTCTCTGGTGTGAGAATACTATGAAATTCTGACCCCAAAAGCCATTACCAATTCTAGTGAGCAGTACACTTGGACCCTGAAAAAAAATCATTTAAACATTATCCCCAAATGCGTTTGCAAATTACTCTTGCCAGAGGCAAGGTTCTTGGATACAGTATTTTACGATCCCCCCTCCCCACAACTAGACATTACTCTTTAAAGACATAACTGCCAAGGGCTACTGTGAAAAGTCACTAATATAATGCCTTTTATTATATTTGCCAATTTCACACTTTCCCCAACCCAATCTCCAAAGTTTGTGCAAAGAGACTCTACCCACCATGCTAGTTCCTGGCTTCCTAGAATCTTGTCAGCCTTGAGGACAACTCTTACATCTGTCCTAGTTAGCTTCAGCTGTCAACGTGACACAGCCCAGAGCCATCGGAGGGAGTCTCCACTCGGGGATTGTCCAGATCAGAATGGTCTATTGCCAAGTCTGTGGGGATGTAGCTTGTTGATTGATGGGGGAGGGCCAACCCCCTGTGGGTGGTGCCCTCCCTTGGCAGGTGATCCTGAGTTGTGTAACAAAGCTACAAGAGAGAGAGTGTGCCAGAGACCAAGCGGGTAAGCAGCATTCCTCCATGGTCTTCATGCCAGCTTCCTGCCCTGACTTCCTTCAGTGATAGAATGTGACTCGAAAGTGCAAGCCACATAAACCCTTTGCTCCTCAAATTGTTTCCATTTAGAGGTGTGTTTTTTTTTTTATCACAGCAGCAGCAAAAGAAAACTAGAATATCCTTAAAAAGATGGACCCTGAAAGTGAGCTCAAGGAGTGAATGACAGGGAACTAGCCTTTATTTTGTGGAATTTGCTTGATATATTAAGTGTGGGTTCGAGCCAGTGCAGGTAAAAACAGCCTCGAGGTTAACAGAGACTGCTCCAGGGGCAGCAACGGTCAGTTTAGGTAAGCAGTTTTTGAAGGTAGCACTCTGTTCCTAATGTTTAGATATCACACATCACTGTTCTCAAGGAAAAAAAAGCACATGATCTATTCAGAAAGGACGCTTTGTGTTTGAGAAGGCCTTTGGAGACTTAAAAGGGAACTTTTGAACATTTAATTGAACTTCTTTGATTCACAAGATGAGAAAATTAGTCATTTAAAAGTCTTGCCTAAGGTTAAATGGCTTGTTCCCCTGGACAGACATAAAGCCTGCCTTATTCACACTCCACTTGATCTCTCCTTCTGTCGCCTTGCCTCCCACTATCCCTATCTACCACTCTGATTTTTATTAAGTCACAGTCCCGGATTCCCGAAATGGGGAAGTTGAAGTGTGACTTTAAAACAAAGTAATGAGAAACCAACCCCTAACTCTGGAAGTTTTAAGAACAAAGAGACTCAGTTGCCAGAACTTAAGATCCCAGCACTTCTGCTTGGGGTGCCACTGTATTCCCCAAACCTACAGTTGTGATGCCCTAATCTCTGTTGAGTGGAAGAAAAAAAATCCATCCAACCATCTATTTCAGAAACGTTAATTTTTCTCTTCCACCGCCTCTGACCTTCAGTTCAGTTATATGCAGACTGGGATTCTGAACAGTAGAAATCGTGTACAAAGCATTGTAACACGGTGAGCCTGACTCATTGTGAGCAATTAATGTCAGTTTGTTTTCTTTTCCTTCATGCCAAGTGTGAGCTGTTAGGGGTGAGGGGTGATTGCCACGGTGTTTATGTGCTTGGACAGAATGCAAAGCGACTAAGGTTGCTGAGAGAAGGCTGTCGGTGAGTATAGATCAATTCCAGTGCCCTGAAAAACGCATTTTATTCAGAGAGGCTGTCGCTTTGGTTGATCGATTCTGGGGTGTAGTCAGCTCTTTAATACAACTTTTTATAAGCATCAGTTACATTGCGCTGGAAAAGGTGGGGAAGCCACCTCCACTCCACCCTCCTACAGCTGAACAGTAAATGAAGCCCGCAGCGATAGGTATTGCGGTTTGTAGTCCAAAGGGTCCTCAGGCTGGGGCTTCCCCGGGCTAATCAGTCCCCTCCTCCAGGTTCAAGTACGATCTCTGGCAGCTCCAAAGCGGCTAGCAGGTCCCCATTGGGTCCCCTGCAAGGAGACGAAAGGTGCAGGCCTGGGGACACTCGGGTTCAGGGGCACTCAGGCATGCAGTGTTCTACCACGCAGGCGGGGAAAAGTTTCCAACTCTTGCCTGTTGGTTGTCTCGAAGCGCCTGGACGCAGCCCTGGGCCGCCCTTCTTGCACCCTCGCCCTTCGTCCCTAAGGTGCACCCTCTTTGGGGGCAAGCTTTGGCACCTCCTCCCGCTGCACGCACTTTTCGCACTCTGCCCGCGCGCGCACAGACGCGCGCAGGGAAAACACCTAGAGGTACTTCAGAGGAGTTAGCCCAGCAAGAGCTTCAGGAGTGCAGGAGATGAGGGACTCCAGGAGCAAGTGTCCGGAGAAAGGTGCCCGGCACGCGTGCGCGCGTCCTCCGTGCGTTTGGCGGGATGTCGGGGTAGCTTCCATGCCCTCGAACTTCAACTCCACACCGGCCCGTGACCGACCCCTCCACAAATACCCCACAGCCTCTGGAGACCCCTTCCGCCCCCAAGTGCGCAGGCCCGGCCGCCCCAGCGCGCATGCCCTGGGCTCGTGGAGCGGTGGCCAGCCCCTCAGCCTTTTTGCTTTCTCCACACTCTACAACTG
>LOJH01060800.1:0-11078 GCA_001685095.1 Ellobius talpinus
CTGGGACCAGCCACTGCTCAGGGACCAGCAGCTGTCTCTGCCTGGGACTGGTTGCTCCCAGAGCCCACTGCCTGCCGCCACATGGCCCGCTACCACTGCTCAAGGACCAGCAGCTGTCTCTGCCTGGGACTGGTTGCTCCCAGAGCCCACTGCCTTCTGCCACATGGCCCACTACCACCATTTGGGACCTACAGCATTTCTGCTGCCTCCTGCCACCGGGGATCTTGCAACATTTTTAAAAAATAATAAAAATTACCACCCCTTATGAATATGTAGTAACTCTAAATGCCACTCAAATAGCAAGTAGTATAGGAATAATGACTGAAATTAATTAGATGGCTTTAAAACATCTTTGAAAATTAGAGCAAAATGAAAGGACTATTACAGGCAAAAAGACCATTTATTTTAAATGTATGTCAACTTTATTAAGATGTAATTCACATATCATTTAATTTATCCAGCTGTTCAGTTTTTAAAGTCGCCAGTAATTTTTCTTTATTTTTAGTTCTCATTAAATGCTTGTTTAAATATAGTCTTAATTTACTCTGCACAGATCAAAGCTGTTTAGGAAGGAGACATATTATACTTTCTAAGGTTGAACTGAATGCTTTAAAATAATAGAAGTTGAACAAGGTCATTCATGAGAGGAAGAGGAGTAGATATCCCTGTGTTTTTAAGATATTTTCAAGTAATCTATTGTTTGCTTTTTATTAGTTTTCTCTTTGGGGGTCCACCACCCAGCTCCCAAATAAAGTTACACGATGGCTTATTATTACTTATTAATGCCTGGCCTTAGTTTATCTTTTTTCTAGCCAGTTTTTCTTAACTTAAATTATCTGGTCTACTTTTTTGCCTCTGTGCTTTTTCCTTTTTTTCTTATTTCTGTATATCTTACTTTCATTCTTACTCTGCGACGGCTGGGTGACTGGCCCCCAGCACCCTTCTCTCCTTCTTCCTTTGCTCCTTCTTCTCTCCCAGATTTCTCCTTCTATTTACTCTGCCTGCCAGTCACTTATCCTTTCTCCTGCCTCGCTATTGGCCATTCAGCTCTTTATTAGACCATCAGGTGTTTTAGCCAGGCAATGTAACACAATTTCACAGAGTAAAACAAATGCAACATAAAAGAATGAAACACATCTTTGCATCATTAAACAGATGCTCCACTGCATAAACAAATGTAATACATCTTTAAATAATATTCCACAACAGATCTCCAATCCACACTCTTAGACAACCTTAGTGTTAAGAAAAATCTTAAGATGAGCCGCTCTGCCCCGACACAAAAGAACTCCAATCAGACCAGATCAAACCAAATTAAATGCCTGTGTTTAATAGACAACACAGTACTGGATGGCCTGGAAAACATGGCAAGGGAAAGACAGAGGAAGCACACAAGCAAACCCAAAGCCACATGCTTCTCTTTTCGGCTGAGCTTAAATACCTTGTGGGGTCAGATTTTGGAAAGCTGGGAGTTGCAGTCCAAGCTCAAAGGACTTGGTAGGCTGGGAGTGATACTTCCAACTCAATATTACACTTAGTATTTCTTTTCACTTGGATTTCAGAGAACTTACTGTGAGCTATAATCAAGTTCTGAGCCCACTGCTATATTCCCACTGAAAGTAGCAAATCTGCTCACCCCTGCTTTCTGCCTCTAGATAGGTTTTAAAATTCATTCCATAGACCAATTAGTAAATTCAATGTTTATTTAAGAAAATATTGTGTTTTTCTGATAAGACTACCATACAGAAATACTGTGGACTGGGTCCATCAAACAACAGAAATTTACATCTTCCACATTCTCAGAGTGAGAACTAGGATGAAGGTTGTGTCAAGGCTTGCCCTTTGTGAGGGTGTGGGAAGAATTTGCTCTGGGCCATTCTCCTCAGATGCTATCTTCTCCCTTTGTTTGTCCAAGATTGTGCCAGGACTTAAACCTCTTTTAAAAAGAACTCCATTGTGCAGAATTAGCATTGGCTTGGTGTTTATCCTGATCTAATTATCTAATCAAAGTCTGTCCTTTATCTCTAAGATTATCTATCACAGTTTTAGGATCAAAAGAACCACACCCTGTGAATAACCACAGAGCACAATTCAGCCCCAAGGAAAAAAATGAATTGGCAAGATTTTTGTTTGTTTGTTTTAGTTACTGTAGTTAACTAGTTTGGTCAAATGAATTTTACTGCAATTAAGCACTACACTGCTGCTGCTGCTGCTGCTGCTGCTGCTGCTGCTGCTGCTGCTGCTGCCGCCGCCGCTGCTTTTATCACCAAAAAGTCAACAATGGCTGAAGAATGAAGGGTTACTCAGAACCCCAAATGGCAGAGCTGACTGAATCAGCAGCCAGGCCTGTCTCTGCACCAGCTGCTCATCTCCAGCATGCTGTCTAGCTGGACTCTGCTTATTAAAATTGATGGCATGTCACAGAGGATGTATATTCTAGGTGGTGACTCATACCTCTCTTTGTCTCTTCGTTGTTCTGTTATTGATTTTTTTTCTTTTTTTCTTTGTTTTAAGATGGTATTGCTATACTGCCCAGGCTGTCCTCAAACCCCAGCCTTCAGTGTGGAGTGTTGTTTTGGCAAGCAGAGAAAGAAGATAGTTTGAAAAGAGACTGGGTGTCATGAGTAGGGACTAAGACTTGAATATGGACCCCTTTGGTTATATTTTTTTAATTGGTGAACTCTGAGATGCCTTGGGGAAATTGTATCTATTGAGCAAGCTGAGCCCACAGGTGGTGGAGCGGGTGAGGTGGCTTAAATGTCATAGAAATAGCAATGAACAATGGAAGGGCATCTTGGTCTTCGAAGAAGTTAGTAAATCAAGTCGAACTCCGGACTTTCATATGAGAGACAGCATGCCTCCCCTCACTAGGGACTCTTTATAAAAGAATTGGGGTAAACAACTGGAAGATGAGGGATGCTGGTTGGTTTTTGTCAACTTTGATAGAGTTGTAACAGAGAAAACACCTCCATAAGATTAGCCTGTAGGCAAACTTGGTGGGCATTTTTCTTGATTAATGATTGCTATAGGAGGGCCCAGGTCACTGGGACCGGTGCCACTCCAGCCAGGCAGGTGGTTCTGAGTTGTGTAAGAAAGCAAGTTAGGAAACTAGGCCTCCACATCAGGTCTTTTGTCCAAATCTCTTTTTTTGAGTTCCTGCCTTGCCTTCCCTCAATAGACTGTGGCACAATGTGTGTAAGCCCAAACCCTTTCCTTTCTAAGTTGCTTTTAGCCATGAGTTTTTATGGTAGCAATAGAAACTAAACAGAGAGGTTTCTTAAAACAAGGGAATTTTAGTGGTAAAACCACCAAAGTCCCAAACAAACACATAAAGATGGTTAAAGTCACCTGGGAAGGATGCCACCGTAAAAGGCTAGCAGGCACTTTCTGACAATCACAATAGTAATCCCTGGTAGAATAAAGGGCATTAGGTATTTTGGGGAAAGGGAAGAATTAACAAAAACCTTTATAGAAAACCCTTAAAGCAAATACGATGTGTGATCCTTGCTAGGGAGATAACTAAGAACACTGAACTTCTGGCTCTTACGTGTCTGTCCTCAGGGGAACAGTCCTCAAGACAGCATAACTTTATTACTTAATTACTCATTTGTCTGACTACACAATACAAAATTGCTAAGTAAAATAGCAGACAAACATAGTATTGAAAACAGTTCATGATTTCATATAAGGCTAACAGTAAGACTGGCATTGTTAACATGTTATTTTGATTTGTAAAAACAGTATTCAAATACTCCTCAGCATTTGAAAAGTCTAAAGTGGAGAAATCATATTTATTAATTATTTTTCTTACTTAAAGGTAGTGGGGAAAGAATGGTGGAAGGAAAATAATGGGGTTGGGTGGGGAGAGGAGAGATAAAATTCTTTAAGAAATTCTTTTCTGGATTATGTAGGGTTTGGCAGTGACTTAACAAACATTTTACACTTCCTGTGGTGGTTATTATTTTCAGTTTGACAGAATCTAGGATCACCTTAGAAGTGGCCTCTGAACAGGCCTATGAGTTATCACCTTAGAAGTGGCCTCTGAACAAGCTATGAGTTATCACCTTAGAAGTGGTCCTCTGAACAGGCCTATGAGTTATCACCTTAGAAGTGGCCTCTGAACAGGCCTATGAGTTATCAACTTAGAAGTGGGCCTCTGAACAGCCTATGAGTTATCACCTTAGAAGTGGGCCCCTGAACAGGCCTATGAGTTATCACCTTAGAAGTGGGCCTCTGAACAGGCCTATGAGTTATCACCTTAGAAGTGGGCCTCTGAACAGCCCTATGAGTTATCTTGATTCAGCTTATTGAGGTGAGGTGAGAAGATCCACCCAGTGTAAGTGCTGCCATTCCCTGGCCGGAATCCCAAAATATACGAAATGGAGAAAGGGCATTGAGCTTGCATCCATTCTTTTCTCGTTTCCCAGTGGTGGATGTGATGTGACCAGTCCTGCTTTCTCGATCACGATGGTCTGTCCTAGAGTTGTGAACTAAACATACTCTTTCTCTTCAACTTGCTTCTGTCAGAGTATTTTAACACAGAGGCAGGAAAAGAAACTAAGATGAAAAATGCTATAGTTATGATTTATGGAACAGGATTTGTGCCAAGTTAGAGCCACATGTGTGACTAGTTATTCACATAAACTGAAATATGAAGTGTAGTAAGATGTTATATGTATGCATATGCATGAAAGAGAGTTTCTCCTAACACAGGGAGCCTTGTAAGGTAGCTAATACTCCTGAACTCCTGACCCTCCCAACTATATCTGTCTCCACAGTGCTATGTCCTCAGCTTTTGCTTTCTTCCTCTTTCTCTACCCATTTCTCCTTCTCTACTTCTTCTTTTACTTGTTTCTTGGTAGTGTGAAAACCTGGCAGTAGACATACTGTCATTAGAACAACATTTGAAGTTATTTTTCATTATCAAATACTTCCTTAGACCAATCATGTTTGAAGCACAATGCATGCTTTGAGACATGACAAAAAATCCATTTTTAAGATATTTTCACTTTGGTAGAGCAGCTAAGATTTAATAAATAGTTAAAGATACAATAAAAAGAGGAATTCGTCAGCAGTGGTATGTATAATTTACATACAGAAAGTCCCCAACAATGTTCTATCTCCAAGGCTTTATAAAACACCCTAACCATGAAATGTGTTAAGATCTGTTATCATTGTTTCGGTTCAGTTCTGTTCCTGCCTTGTGGTTTTGTGGCATAACAGTAAATATGCTCAGGTTACAGATAAGTCGTTATTTTTTATTTCCATTTAGGTAGATTAAAAATTAATTTGGCAATTAGTTTCTAGTGTTTCAGTAAGTACAAAAAGCAAACTTGACATTTTTCCTTCCCTCTGGGCTTCTTAAATTCCATTTTCCTATGTCCTGGGAATCCAGTGTCAGCACAATTTCCAAGCCTCACTTCCTTCTCAACCCTATTTGTTTATTGATATCTTCTGTACTATTTAGGAGCAGGACATACTTTCAAATAGAAAGTTTCTAAAGTCCTACGCAAGGTTGCTTATTAAATATTATGGGAGCTGCACTAGCTCACTCATTGATTTCCCTGGGATCAAAGAGCACTTGGAATACAACATTAAAGCTCTGTATAAATTCAGGAATCTACCAGTAAGTCCTGACTCAACAGGGCCAGCCCAAGTTTATGGGAAAAGCTTTTACATTCATAAAGGATATTATATTTCCAAAGCATTCCAGTGTTTGAAGCAGTCTTAAAAATGACTCCAGTCTTAGGTAAACAGAACTCAAGAAGAACTAATTCTACCATTGAGTATTTCAAGGTAGAAAAGACCTTGAAAGAAACCCAGTAAAGACTACTTGTCAGGCTGTAACTTTGACAAGGCTGCTTCTAGGTTATTAAAATAATAGATGTCTCAGTGACTGAAGATAGAAAAATCTAGGCATTAGATAAGATGATGGGAAAAAAATCTTGGAGCACTATAAATTTTAGCAGAATTCTGCCTCCTAAAAACACACCAACCCATAAATCTGTAGCGTATCACAGCATATCTGTAGAAGTGTTATCTAAATTAGGGCTTTGTGGAATTCTTTCCAATCAATCCTCAACTTCAACTTTTCTAAAGAAAAATCTAAAATACAAGAGTTTGTTTTATGTTTTTGTTTATTTTTTTACAAGCATCTTGTTCAAAGCAAAAACATTAAAGACATTTTATGTAAAGTGTAATAGAATGCCTAATGTGAGTCCTGTGGTCATTGTGACTTCCTTTTTATAGTAATGACAGATGAACATAGCCAATTTGTTTTTCTTTCCTGGTGGCCCTATATCAATATCACCATTACCAAGACTATTAGATAAATTCCCTGGTGAAGCAATTTGTAACATTCATGTTGGATATAATTTTTTATAACTAAAAGGCCCATAAAATAAAAATTCCTCACAAATCCATTTTATAACAGAAATATCTTATGATTATGAAATATATCTGATAGTTACCTAGATTTTATTTTAATAGCTTACATAATACAAGCCAGACATCAGTGATGTATACCTTTATTCCCAGCCCTTGGGAAGCAGATACAAGTAGATCTTCAAGTTTGAGGCCAGCCTGGTCTACAGAATAATTAGTTCCAGGACAGTAAGGACGACAACACAGAAAAATACTGTCTCACAAAACCAAAAAACACACAAACAAAAGACCAAAACAAAACAAACAAAACAAAGCAAAAACCACCAACAAAAACTCCAAAGAACAGCTTACATGTTACAGAACCCATTTTCTTAAAAGTAACTCAGATTTTGAACATTTTTCCTTTGATATAAATCTGCTGGTACCTTAGCCCAGATCTGCCTTTTTCTAGCCCATTCATTCAGGAATTCATCATTTAACATATAGCAATAAATGTATAATCTGCACCATACGGAGATGAATGATATAAGAAGGTAAGTTCCCTATTTTCACGGGAACTTCCCTATTTTTGTGGGTTTTTGAAGTTGGTGAAAAGAAACTGCTGTTGATTGTGCTTCCTTCAGACATTTGGAGGTAATTATTCTCTCAAATGTTTAAATATTTCCTCATTAAGGTGCCCATCCAAAAGGTCTCGTTATTTCAAATAGAGTTTTCTGATTCTCTACTGCCTACATGACTTTACCTGTGCCTTGTTGATACTCCTCTTGGGTGTATGTCCAGAACTAAAAACCCCACCTCACCTGAAACACACTCATCTGCCCAGTTAATTACTTAGAAAGCTTATTTAATCTTTATTACATGTTACTCAAGGATGAATCCAGCCATGTTTTAGAGGAGATTTTTTTTTGCCATGACAAATACTTGAGAAAAATAGTTTAGAGAGAAGGAAAGATTGTCCCATAATGTCCAAGGTTACTCATAATGATCTATGCCTATGATAAAGCTGAATATCGTGGTGTTTCTCTGTCACCTCCCAGTAATGACATCAAATTATGATTTCATCAATGCATGAAGTCATACTCACATGACCCTGTTAACTTCAAAAAGCCTGTCACCTGGCAATCAAAATTTTAATACACTGCTCTTTGGGGACATGTTTTCATTCAAAGAAAACACCATCACTTTGGAACTGAGAGGCTCATGTTCCAAGGGAAGTTTCAGAATGACTGAACAAGACAATTGCTTCCCTAACTGTGGTAAAATACTTCCATTTTTAGCCTGTGTTCTGCAAATAAAGAAATTGATCACCATACGGTTGTGACTTTGTCTTTTAAGTTAACAGATTGTAGCCCCAGACATAGAGGTCAAATGTGGCAAGTTCATTGAGCCAGTCAAGGAGTGTGTAATGGAAAAATGTGAGATGCAACACAAGATGCAGCAAAATTGGTTTTTAGAACAGGAGAAATGGAGCTAGGTGTGGTGGCACACGCTTCTAAGCCAAGCACATGGGAGGCAGAAGCAGGTGGATCTCTGTAGCTGTGAGGCCAGCCTGGGTTACACAGCAGTTCCAGGACAGCCTGAGTTCTATACTGAGGCTTTGTCTCAAAACCCCAAACAAACAAACACTCCAGAAGATATAGAATGATTGCAACACAATCCTTTACAGGACAGATATGAGCTAGAACAAACTAACATGTTTCCAATCACTATCAGTTTGAAAGGATGCAAATATTTGTGGCATAAGCAAGTAGATTTACATGTTGTCAACGTTATGAAATAGTAGCATTTTGTCTTTGTTTCTTCCACTTTCTCCTCCCAGGAGTGTTAGCTTCTGAGCCTGTGGCCTCATTTTCTCAGCAATGTCTTAGATTCAAACATCACTTCTCTGTCATTTTAATCTCCTTGATCTAGGGAAGTCTCCTTCCCTCTGTACTCTGCCCTAGAGCATTTTATTTTGAGAATAGCTCGCATTTGTGCTGCAAAAGTATTGTAACTTACATGGGAAAAGTTCCCCCAAAGGCTTATGTATTTGATTCCCTTTGGTGACAGTGCTTGAGATGGTGATGTTATCTAGATGAGGGAGAGCTTTGACGGTGAAAGTGCATTACCAAAGGACAGTTTGCAGGGTTGAGAGCCTCACTTCACTTGCTTTATTCTCTCTTCTAGTTCCTGTGTTAGAATGAAAATGGACTTGATCCCTCTAGAATCTTAACCCAAATTAAACCCTTCCTTTTTGAAGCTGCTTTTGTTCAAGGTTATCAAAGCAAGGAAAAAATGACTAATACAAAAGGGAATTAATGATCAAAATAGATTTAGTAGTTCGCTTACTCATATATCCATTAATTTGAATTATTCATTAAACATTTAAAATAAATTTAGTGTTTAGCTCACCCTTGGAGTAAACTTTTGTAGATTGAATGAATAAATAGGGACTCATCAACCAATCATACCTCTTCATAGATTAGGTTATTTATTCATTGCTTCATAGGCAGGAAGATGACTTCATAGGCAGGGATAACTACAGCCGGATGAGCTTGTGATAGACAGATACTTCCAACATTGTAGGAGGGTTGACGTTAAATATTCTATCTGTACAGCATCCTTATTGTGATTCCGGCCTCTCAAGTGATGCTATATTCAGAAAACTGGGCCTGTGTAGGATATTTGGTAAATTTCAGTGTCCTTTGGAGTCTATTTTTGTGGTCATTTTGAAGATGTTTCATTACTACTACTTATTAATGGTTATCAAATATTTTAAATATAAGCCCTACCTCCCAGAAATCTTCCTTCAGCTCACTTCTCTTTTCAGAATGTCTCTTCTTGCTGAACATTTATCCTGATCCTTCAGTCTTCCCACATGATGGGCAGAAAAGTCACATGTGTGCAGTTTGGTAAACAGTGTAATCAGATGAATCAGGTGCCATTTCCTGGGTGATAACAAGCATATTGCCTGCTTTGTAAGATGAAAAATTCTCATAGAGATCCATTGCTAAATATTATTGAATATATTCTGTGGAACTTCATAAGCAGAGGTTGAGAAGGTTCAAACAGGGAAGTGATCAATCCCCAGAGGAAATGCAATGTGGAAAACAGAAACTGAAGGAGGAAGAATACAGGGAGGACTTAGGAGAAGCTTGACTGGCTATCTATAGTGCCTTGGTGAGGCAGAACAGGAAGTCAGGGTCATCTCAGAAACTTGATAGATTTCTCTGTCAAATTGAACTTCATGGTACTGTGAAGGTGACAGGTGGAAGTGTCTCAATTTTCTTGAAGAAACTGCAACTTAAATGTTTTGGGTGTCAAAGTTCAAATAACTAGAGAGTTGTTCTATACATACAAAGCAGTGAGGAGTTTAGAATAAGCACAGGAAACAAGGAAACATTGAAGATCTTATAAGAAAAAGTGAATTTCCGTGTTGAATGTTGGAAAGCCATGTAGATATTGTGCCTTCAGAGAAGCCCAGGAGCTAATTTTCTGTGGCTGGAATAAGATATTCTGACAGAAGTTATGTAAGGATGGGCTTTGAACAACAGTTCTACATTCTACAAAGAAATGAAACTTCCAGTGAACGTTCTGTGGGACTGCTGAACTGATTCTTGAGAGGTTGGGATGATGCAGGACTAGAGATTAATAATAGTTCATGTTGGGCTATTTTAGCCTCCTTAATAGGTACTCATTGCTCATCTCTGTGTCTGACCTAACATTTTGTGACTAACAGGTAAATCCTTTTAGAACCTATTAGTAGACCATTAGCCTCTACCAATGAAAAGGTTAAGAGGGTCATTAGACAGCAAGAGTGCCTCACATATGTTAGAGTCTTCTTAGGTGCCAGTCTGTACCTACAATCGAGAGAGATAGCATTTACTATGGGCCATCTCATACATCACTCCTCTCAATAAAATGTGCCTAGGATTATAGCAGCACTGCCAGCCCCAAGTATGGCTTATGACAAACTTAGCTTTCTTTTTTATTTCATATGCTTTCTGAATTACAAACTTTTCTAAATAGCATTATAAATATCTGGGTTGATTGACCCTAATTTCAATACTTCATAAAAATATAAGTAGCTAGTTATATCACATTAAATGGTGAACATTTCCCTGGATAGAAGGCTATTTCTATAGGGCATAATGCCTTTCAGAGTGTTGAGAAGTGTTATTCTTTTCTTGGCTTCTGTGTAGGGTTTTGTCTTTGTCTCCTATAATGGATGCTGTAGGTAAAGAGGGGATACAACCGGGGACAGCTGTCTGTGGCTTTAAATATGGGAACACTTTTAACATTTCTTTCTTAGGAACATCGAAGAGCTAATATAAATAAAATTATAAAATCATTAAGTGACACACACATGTAAATCATTCCTTTGCAGTGAGTGCATTTAGTCTTGAAGGTACCTTAGGAACACCTGAAATTTAGATAGGGATCAGGATTGTCTCCAGTCCATCTTAGAATTTGAAATTAATCTTTCAATTTGAAAGATTAATATAGCAGATTTTTTATAATTAATAGAATAGTTATTTATTTAAAGGGGAAAAAACTTACAGATCACCATCCCAGACCACAGCCCTCTGTGCAATCAGGAAAGGAGCCTAGTCGCAGGAAGTGGAGCTAGAGAGAGAGTGGAGGGCAGTTGCTGCTTATTTAGAGAGAGAGACCACACCCCAGTGGGCTGGTATCTCAGCGGCTATTGGCTGAAG
>LOJH01060802.1:0-11078 GCA_001685095.1 Ellobius talpinus
GGTATAAGCTAGCCGTGTGGGAGCCAGGCGGGACGAAAAGCAGGCCCGTGCCCCTTTCACTACAAGTTTTTAACAGGAAATCAGTGTAACAGCCAAGGCACAGATGCACATCAGAACCCAAATGGGCACGGTGCTGTGTCTAATGTTCCCAGCACTCTCAAGGATAAGAGTTTCCATGATTAGAATTGATGCACTAAACAGGATACTTAGGGAAGAAGTGGGCAGCCAGGGCTAGTATTGGAAAACTCAGGCAAATATGTCATGCCATATTTAGACATTTAATCAAACTAGTGCCTCCTCATCTGGTGCAGAGCATTGTGGGTTTGGCTGTTTACACTGGTCAATACTTGATGTCATCATATCCCTATTTAAAAGCAGTGGGAAAGTGAAATGTGTTCGGCTCCTAGCTAGAAGCATAATCAATACTTTTTAACTTAAAACATAATTACATCATTTCTGCCTTACTTATCCCTCTCAAATGCCCATCTTGAAGCCATGGCCTCTTTTTGTTACTGTTAAACACCACACACGCACACACGCGCACACACACACACACACATCTAAATATATAAATACAACCCTCTCAGTCCACTTACAATATGGCTGCCTAAAGAAGACTAGAACAATTATACCACCAATAGACGAAGATGGAAGGGGAAACCTCACAAAACCCCAACTCTACACAAATAACCACAGGCACCTAAGGAACAGTGAGAGTGGGAGAAATGGTTTTCCCCAGGATTGAGCCACCTATGGGTTGTTCAATCCCAAGCTGTGAACCCTGAAGTAATAAGTAATATATATAAAAGTTACACTCAACAAAATCATGACTAAAGGGCTGCCTATGGATGTAAGCTTTGTGTGACATAATACGCGCTAACCGACTCCAGGGTGTGGTAGAGGCTCTTAGAAATGGAGCCTGCGTGTGGGACCCATGGGTGCTCATCTTCTGTCCTTCCGCACAGCATGCTCAGCAGCATAATCTTGGGGCTCTTCTCTGTCAGCTATTCCACTGGGTTGTGATCCCGGCTCAAGGGTGATGGTGTGCATGAAGATGGGCCCATCACAGACATCCTTCCCCAACCTTCTCCAGTAAACTTCCATTCCCTGGGACTTCCCTTGGCTCTGTTATCTATCTTCTCCATTACCTTTGATATGTAGTAATGCAGTTTAATGTAGTAAAACCTGCCTGAAGTTGGGCAGCATCTGTCTGATGTCCCCAACCCATCCCTTAAAAATACTATTGAGCCAACTACATTATGATGAGACTCAGGATATGTAAGAATGCTTTCCTTCTGACAGAACATTTATAGCTCAAGGAAAATGCCAATGTCTTACTATAAGAATGGGTGACACATACCTTCAGTCCTAGCATTGGGGAGGCAGAAGCAGGTAGATGTCTGTGAATTTGAGGGCATTTGGATCTACATAGTGAGTTCCAGGCCAGGCAGGGCTATGTGGAGAGAGACTCTGTCTCAAAATAAATAAATGAGAGACTAACAATGAGGGTTCCAGGTCTTGGAGAGGTACCTTAGTAAGAAGACAAGGCTGTAGGCAGCTTGTCTAAGGAGGCTTTGGGTCAGACAAAAACAACCAGATCATGTCATGAAGGCAACTGGCTGCCACCTCTCCCTGTAGGGACAGACCGTGGAGAAATTACTAGAAGTCAGCAGTAGATAGATATGAATGTTGGCACAGTGGAGTGGGCCTTGCAGCATGACTGGAGGGGAACAGAAATGAATATTTAAGGTGAATATTTCTAGGGAAATAAAGAGAAATGGCACACAGCCAGGCTCCAACAGTCTTCAGGGAGGAGCAAATGGAATCAAGCAGGTGCCACTTTCATTATTTCGCAAAATAGCGAAAACATAAGATTTCTGACCACTGCAGGACTGCGTCTCGGGGTCTGCTGCCTGTTGTGACCTTGTCGGTCCTAAGAATAAAGAAGGTGACACTAGTGGGCCAGAGGCACTTGGAGGTGGCAACACGCTGGGTAGTGATGGTTACAGTGGGTACCTGTCCAGGTGGGGGAACCAGACGGAGGTGGTGGAACGCAGTAGCGCAGAGGGCTAACTAGCGATGCTGGTCAGAGTTGGTAGCAGGGTGGGTAACCACTGGGGGAAGTGGCTCAGATAATGAGCTTTGTGGAAACAGCCATTCCTTCCACTCCTGAAGTTAATGTCTCTATGAGGATCTGACTCATACTCCCGTGTGTGCAGGCCAGTGGCTCATAGCATGTTTCGAGCTGTAGGGTCATTATGGTCCATACCCTAGCACTTGCTACATCCCTGGGCTCCCAGTGCCCAGTAGACCTAGGCAGCCACTAACATTGCTTCTGTTTCTATAGGTCTACTCTGAGACAGAGAAAGTAGTCCTTTCTTGTCTCTTCCTTCACTCAGCACAATGTTTTTTAGGCTTGGTGGCATTGTGGCGTCTGTCAGTCCTCATTCATTTTCATGACAGAATAATATCCCAGGACTTGGAGGGTATTTGGTTCAGCACAGTGGGGATGTGAGAACAGGAAAACTTCAACAGTCAAGTCCCTGGGTCACCACAGCCTTGAGGATATCAGAAAAACCCTGGAAAACTGGCTGCGGCACACATGTTAACCCAGCACTCTGGACTGAAACAAGAAGTTGTCAATCAAGACCCCCTGGGCTACGTGACTATTAAGGCAGTCAGAGCTAAAGTGAAAGACACGAAAGGAAACTACCTTGCATTCCTGCATCCTGTCTGAAGCTCCCACGGTGCCCCATGGAACAGGGCCTCCAGCAGCCTGCCTCTGATACTCACTGTTAATGAGGGAGCAATAACACTGCTAGTAATGGTGTATGGGGGGGTTAGAACTGGGTGGCAGCCAGTGCCAGCTTAGAGCCCAGTGGGACCGACCTCAGTTGCTCAGTGTGACCATCAGGTAACATGTACGTCATCATTGCCTTTCATCCACGCAAAAGACTGTTGCTTAATATTATGAATACTTTCAGCAGATCTCGAGATGCTGGGCATTTCTCATTTCAGAACCAATAAGAAAGTATTTTTTTGTCCCAGGAAAATTTATGTAAATTGCCAGGATCACCAGATGGTGAGCTTAGAGTGTCAACATAGTGAACAATCTGTATTTGGAATGGATACCTTAATTAGGACAAGATTTTCTAGGTCTGGGATGCTTCTAACTTAAGAGTTGAACAACTTTCCATCTTTAAACTCAGTCAAGAAATGGTAATGAATTGTTTTTTTTACTA
The DNA here is from genome assembly GCA_001685095.1 of Ellobius talpinus. Taxonomy (NCBI): domain Eukaryota; kingdom Metazoa; phylum Chordata; class Mammalia; order Rodentia; family Cricetidae; genus Ellobius; species Ellobius talpinus. The sequence goes on from LOJH01060802.1 coordinate 3,243, forward strand.
GAAAAACCAACAGCTCTAATTTTTTTATGAAGTGAATAGATTTTTGAAAACTGATGTCGAAGAAAGTGCCCTTTACTCCTTGGGGCAGATGAAATTAAAGAATAGGCCAATGAGCAGGGATGTGGGGGATAAAGAGTAGTTTGCAGTCCGCTAAACTGCTATCCAGTTTGCCCTTAAAGATTATTTTCAAGAACGCAGAGACTAGCATGGACTGACCTTTGTATTAGAATCAGGCGGAGATGGGCTGGAGAGATGATGGCTCAGTGGATAAGAGCACACACTTCCTGCTCTTCCAGAGGACCCATGCTCAGTTCCAGCACCCACATCTGATAGTTCAGTGCTGGCAGCAGTTATGGCCCCAGAGCATCCAGCATCCTCCAATGTCTGTACGGACACCTGTACATGGGCATAAACTCACAGAGACACACGGAAGTCAAAGTAAAATAAATCTTCACACAGGAGAGACAGGCAGGGGTGTCTAGGATTGGAGTCCTTTTGTTCTATTTCAGTAATTTCTTAGAAAATGGAAGAACCATGATGATTCCAACATTTAAGATAAAAAGATGCTTCCCAAGTCATTGGATACCATCAGAGGGTAGCAGGGTCTGCGCTGGGGACCTTTGACTTGAGGAGGTATCAATTTCCCTGCTGCGCTCTAAGGCGATGGATCACAGTGCTTATCCTCATACAGCTCGGAAGGGATATGGTCAGGAAGTATTGGCAGGACTGGATACCCCTGGGTCTGTCTCCTCTCATTTCACCGGAAGAGTAGGTTTCCCTCCTCCCCTGCCTGCCCTACTTCACTGACCCCTCTGCAGTGGCTACCTTCCTGGTTCCTTTTTGGATTTTCTTTCCTGCCGCCTTTGCTTTCAAGGATCGTTGGTTCTAAATAACTCAGTCTACTCTCTCCAAGTAAGACCCTTAATTTAGTTGTACGTGTAAAACCTTCTTTTAGCCATGGAAGAAAACATTTCCAGGCTTTACAATTAATCTGGGGACATCTTCAGGAGCATCATCCTGTCTGTCTTGGTCCTTCAAACACGAGTGTATATGTTTAGAAAGGACACCTTTTTGAAGGTTGAACCAAACTATACTAATTTAATTAAATTGTAGTAGACTCTCCTCGGATGTCTGCTGCTGGTGTCATTGCAAAAGCTGATACTTTCCATATTTGATTTGAGTCAGATATCTCCACTGCCTACGAAGAGCATGATTTAATCGCGGCACAGTGATCTTCCAGACGGGAACTTTAGAATGGATGTTCATGCTGAATTTGATTTCTTTACATTTCTAAGGCATGATTATGGACCAGAAATAGTGTGTGTAAAATACTGTATGCTTTAGACCCCACTCGAAACCAAAATATCTCCCGCCAGGTGGTGTGGGGGATGCTGGAAGGCACGAATACCAATAAGATGCGGACTCTGCAGTCTGGGAGCTCACAGCCAGACTGCGCCATCCTCTGCGCATGACACATGCCAATAGGAGCAGGGAACCCAGCTGAGAGACAGAGGGGAGGGAGTCTGGAGGTGAGGGCGGGGCTAGAGAAACAAAACAACAAACAAATGCAAGTAGAAAATATAAAGGTGGAGAGAGAACCGCAGCATGGCGGACCCGAAAGGAGGAATAGCTCATGTTGCCCACCATCGAGGACCTTCCTATAAATAAGCCATTGTTCTCCTTGTCCCTGTGACCAGATAATCTGATAGAAGCCCCTGAAGAGCAGGAGCGTGTGTTTGGCCTCACAGCTGGAGGAATACAGCCAACTGTAGCGGGCAGCCAGTGATAAGGGTGCGAGGCAGCTGGCCACACTGTCCACAGTCAGGAAGCACAGACCGATGCTGGTGCCATCCAAGTTTCTTCCCACTCTTCGTGGTTAGTGCCCTAACCCATGGGATGGTGTTGTCTATATTTGCGGCAGGTCTTCCCTTTCTTAAACATTTCTGGAAGCATCCTCACAGGCACACCCAGAGGTGCGTGTGTGACTATAGTGGTCCTAAATTGATAAAAGTTAAAAATGAAGGTTAAGCACCATAGCAAATAAGCCTCTGGGCTCAAAGCCAGTACAATGACTTCCTTTTTCAGAGGTATCTCTAGCTCCATTCATTTGCCTGCAAAATTCAAGATGTCGTTTTTTTCTGCTGTGTAGTACTCCATTGTGTAAATGTAGCACAGTTTCCTTATCCATTTTTTGGTCAAGGGGCATTTAGGTTGTTTCCAGGTTCTGGCTTATGACCAAACAAAGCTGCTATGAACGTAGTTGAGCACATGTCCTCTTGGCACGATTGAGCATCCTTTAGATATATATCCAAAAGTGATATTACTGGGTCTTGAGGAAGGTTGTTTCCCTTCCCTCGTCCAGTGTTGCTACTGTGGCTCAGGCTACAGGGGTCTTTTCCAGGTTCTAGTGCTCTTGTCCTATCCCTTGTATCTTACCAGGATGATCCACATGTAAAGTAAACCTGACCCCACAACTTAAATCTCAGTTCCTCTCAGAATGGGGCTGCCATCCTTAACTCTTCACTGGAGCCCTAAGACTGAGCTCTGTCCACTTACGACCTCCCCAGCCCTCTCTCTTCTGTGTCCTTAAGCCCCTTACATTATGGTTTACATTAAGAATGGGTTTGCCCCCTTGCAGACAGCCTGCCCAGCTTCCTGCCATCTCTGTTTGATCTTCCCTTCCAGCCAAATCCCACTGCTGCTCTCACTCACAGGATGTGTGTCCCTTCACCCTCCAGCCTTCCCAGGAAATCTGGCTGTTGATTCCGCAAGCGAGGATGTGGAAATTTTGCCTAGTTGCAGCCTGTTCACAGGACCGGACACAAAAAAGCCAATCAGCCAGTCTCTGCTACATTTAAGCAAACTGAGCAGGGACATGTTGCTTGTAGGTATGACTGGCTTTTTTGCCATTTGAGTGGCAGTACAATCGCGTGTGATTCGAGAGCACTTAAAAGTGGAGAGAGCGACACATCAAAGCCTCTTGAATATCATGAAATGAATATCCAAATCCACAGGCTGCTCAGATTGGGGATGTGAATAAATGATTTTCGATGGATTAAATTCTCCTCTCAACATTAAGTACTAGAATCAAATGAATTTTGGTGACATGAACGAGGTTGACGGTGCTCCTGACTTTTGTAGGGTTCTTTCCCTCTCTGTACTGCTTGTCACAGAAGTCGGAGAGGTTGGTGTCCCCTGGTCAGTCCCCTGAGAGGCAGGGACTGGACCACAGATTCTCTTCTCCTTCTGGGCTCCTATAAAACAACGTCTGCTTTGAATGCTTGTTCTGCTTCTTCTATGGGAGAAGCCTCATATTTATAAGTTGTGGGGTTTACTAAAGAATGGGGTAAAGCCTGTGAAAGCCCTCTGGGCACAGGGAGCACCTTGCAGCCCCAGGCTGCTTCCCTGAGCAGGTGTGCCATACACTCACATGGGGTGTTTCCTATACTCTGATGATTGAGGTATTTTTTAAGTACTGCCTAGGAGGAGGTGGGCAGATGGATCGGCGAGCAAAGCACTTGTGGTTGCTAGCATGAGGAACAGAGTTGAGATTCCAACACCCACGTAAATGCCCGGTGGGCATAGCAGCCTTCCTGTGATCCCAGTCCATGGGGGACAAGGTTGAACAGGTGATCCCTGAATCAAGCTAGCCAGCTGAACCTGCTTAATCAATGAGCTCTTGGTTCAAGTGAGAGACCCTGCCTCTGTATAAAGTGGAGAGCAATCCAAGAAGACTTTGACATTAACCTCTGGCTCCACATGTGCACACCACATGTACACAAGTAGGTGTGTGCACCTGTATACACACACCTGTATAATGCGCACGCAAATGTACTATACACATACAAGAATAGAAAATCTACTTATCAATAAGTCTTGAGGATTATATGTGGATGAAGATGCCACACGTACGGATGTGGGTGTGTGTTGATATATGCACATATTCACACACATGTTCCTATTGTTTGCTTTTCATGAGTATATGGTTTTGCTCTCTGTTCTTGCTAAGCCATTTGAGTTAGTTTTCTAAAACCAGCAACTGACAAAAAAGCCCTTTCTAGACTTTTTGCTGTTTCCGAGTCGGTGTGCCTTCTGTACAAATGCAAACCTTTAGATGGGAGCACTTCTAGAACCAGGATTTTCATCTTGATTTTTAGAAGTGTGTGCGCTGTATATTTTGATAGTTAGTAGCTAACAGATTTCTAAAAGGAGGTACTTGAATGGCATCTACTCTTGCTCTTCTTCCGCTTTTCACATATTCAGAATTTTTATGAATCCTTTTCACATTCTTAATCTCATAAGCAAAATTTATCACACTTTTCATTTTTATTCTCCTATACTAATGAATTGACAAATGTCGCCTATGGTTTTAAGCCCATATATTTTTATGATTGCTTCAGGTTTGTGAGTGTGTGTGTGTGTGTGTAAGAGTGAGTGAGTTTAAATGTATGTGTGTGTGCATGTGTGCGTGTGTGTGTGTATGAAGGCCAGAGGTCAGCTTCTGGTGTGTTTCTCAAGTACTACCCATCTCAAATTTTGAGACAAGGTCTCATTAACCTGAAGTTGGGTAGGCCATTTATGCGAGGCTGGCGAGCCAGCACCCCCGGGGCTGACTGCTCTGGACAGGCATTACCCCTTGCATGCCAGACTTGCTCTGGACAGGCATTACCCTTGAACACCAGGCCTGCCTTTTGGGGGTTAGTTTTGGGGACTGAACCCACATGGCTTCACCTGCAGTGTACCCATCTAGCCAAGACCCAGACTCTCTGGCTTTCTCTGATTGTTTGGCCTGGCCAAGGGCTTAGGCCATGCAAGGTGAACTTCCTCCCACTGAGTGCCGTCCCCATTGTTCACATTGTTACTAGCACCTCTTTAGTCTTTTTGTAACAAAAATATTAAGCCTTTATATGTTAGATACACTATGGTTATTCCCTCCTAGTTATATCTTGAATTAATCAAATATATTTTCCAACATAGAAGTTTTAAATATGTATATTAATAAGGCTTTTCTGGCTTTTTTCCTAAATGCTCTTATCATTTTGTTTTTAAAATTCAAGTCTAGGAAGATAGATCCTTGAGGGTTTTAGATGTTTTATAGTTTGATAGGAACTAAAAATTACCTTTTAATTGACCAGTAATTGTGAGATTTTAATTGCTAGTCTATTAATATAATAGCTTTATTTAAGATATGGACTCCCCCACCCCATGAATATCCAAAATCGCTTCATTTTTTTTCAAGCCGCCTTTTATGTCTCCTAGTAAAACATCTTCAGCTGTATCTTCCATGCATTTGGTGTTTTTATCTGTCTGTTTTATAGCTTTGTTATTGTAGTGAGCGTGATGACTGAAGCATGCTTTATTGCTTTATGTTTGGCATGTAGAAAGGTTATTTTTATTTTCATTGACATGTTTTTTTTCATTAAACGTGTCATTTATGGACCCTATTTTCAGAAGGAGCCCCTGTACGGTGTTCTGTCAGAGTACACTTTACAGTTCACTGTGACATGGGACAGTACACTGACATGCTCATTTTCCAACTTTATTAACTGTCAACCTTTTTTCTTCTTTTTAATATTAATTAGTATGTTTCAGGGCTATATTTTTCACTTGGTTTTCCTTGTGGTATCCCAATTTGATATGTATTCACTGCTAGTCACTTCTAAACAGACTGAGATTTTAATTTCAATTTTTCTCTTAAAAGCATGGGTTAACTTTTGCTACAATAACTGACCCCCCGGGGTGAATCGATTTGTTAGTTACTTTTCTTATTGCTGCCGCAAATGTGCCTGACTAGAGCCAACATAGGGGAGCTGATTTTGGGGGTGGCTTATAGCGTGAGGTGATCTGGCCCATCTGGCAGGGAAGGCGCGGAGGCAGGAGCATGAGGCTGCTGGCGACACTGCATCCACAGTCAGGAGTCAGGAGACGAAACTCAGCCCACTGATGGCTTTTCAATCTGGGCTCAGTCTGTGGGGTGCTTTTCACAGTGAGGTTGGGCTGTAGACACTCCTTCACAAGCACGGCAAGAGATGTCTCCTTGGTGATTCTGGGTCTTCTCAAAATAACAATGACAGCTATCGCTTTTAGTTAATGGCAGTGAGGTTTCTGTTCCTCCCACGCATGTTGGGTGGCTGTTTCATGACAGTACATCACGGCAGAAGCACATGGCAGGCAATGTGCTAACGTGTGCCAGCAGTAAATCAGAGGATGAAGAGCAGGGCCAGGGCCCATAGCTCACCAAGATCACATTCCCAGTGATCTGATTTCCTTCTGCCAGACCTTGCCTTCTAAAGACATCATTGTCAACCTATAATACTATATTTAGGATCAGCACCTTCAACACAGGGGCCTCCGATAGACATTGTGGACACACAGTGTAGCAAATCTAGACTTATTAAAATGTCTTTCACTTACAATTGATGTTTTCATTTTGTTATGTTTTTTTTTTGCCAGGGGGAGAGCACAGCTTTTTTTTTCTTTTTTAGCATTTAGCTAGAAAATATAGACTTTAATTTCTGTTTTAAATTATGTGTAGTTATATTATATGTCATTCTTTTGGCAATTTTTATTCAGTTTTTATATGTATCTTTGGATTTTTAAAAATAAGTAAATTATTTTTGTCTCATATCATTTTAAGTATTAAATGATGTACATTACTGGGGGGTTCCTCTGCAGGTATCAGGTAGGGAAGTGAACCGAGAAGAGATGAGAATGAGACCAAGGATCAGACCTCTTCAACCTGGATAGAGACTTCAGAGAGTTTGATGTCAGGCAGTTCATTGTCAACTTATTTAAAACACAGTACATTTTGGGAAAAAATGTTTCCTGGTGTAATACACTCCTTGGTACACAAGGAAGCATAATCACACGCAAACTCGACTCACGGTATGTGCCATTTCCTCCAAGAAGGTGGTGGGTTCTGGAGGTAGGCTACCTATACTGGCTTAAGGGCCTAAGGTCTGACCTGGTCTCAGTCACACAGGCAGCCTAGAGGCTGTAAGGGCTGTAGAGGTCATTTGGGCTATGAGCCACCTCTGGTCCTGGTTGTATGAGGTTGATATGGCTTGGCACAACAGATAAAGCAGACCACAGGGCTCTTAATCACTTCCAGGTTCCAGATTTTTTTGGATGGAAGAACAGATCTGTTTGTGTACATCTCCCATCGGGAAGAGTGTCCTGTGTGTATGACATTCCTGGTTTCTCTGAAGGTCTGTGGGCATAAAGATCTTTGAGCTGTGCCACGAACATGTTACTTGTGACTTTTTTACTTCATTAATGTTTGGAAAGTGGTATAGACATGGTGTCCAGATAAAACTTGTAAAACTGTAAACTTTTTGTAAAATTCCAAAGGTTTGCTTTATTTTTAATCATGCTGCAAAGTACGGCTGGCTCTCCGTACTATAGATTTTATATCCTGGGATCCAACCATAGGTGAAATATAGATTGTATCTGTCTTGAATCGGTATATACATTTTTCTTATCATAAGCCCTAAAATATGTAGTATACAGCATGCAGCCATTGCATAGACTCTACCTTCATTAGATCATTAGACGTTCTGTGTGATCTAGAAATGATTTACAATATATAAAAGAATATGCATGGGTTTTATACAAACACTGTCGTTTCACATAAGAGTTTTGAGCATCCTCTGATTGCAACCTCTGTGGGATGTTCTGGAATAAATCCGCTGCGGATATACCACATGATACACACAGACAACAATAAAATTTACAGCTCCAACAATCCACTCTACACTATACTTCCGTGTGTGTCTGTGGTGTGGGAATTGTCTGTATTCTGTCAATCATGTATTTTAATAAAACACTGATTGGCCA
>LOJH01060805.1:0-11077 GCA_001685095.1 Ellobius talpinus
AAACAATATTTGGGAATTTGGGCATAGTTCTTTCCAAACTGCTTTCTGCTTTTTTTTAGGCAAAGTATTTTTGGGTGTTCCTGGAGACCTTTCAGGGGGGTCTTGGTCTATCAAACTATATTAGTCTGGAAGGAATCCACATGTTTCATCCTTTGTAGAAACAAATGCAGAACCTCTTTTCCAAAGTAACAAATTCTTAGACCCAATTTTGAAGTCAAGATACCTTCAAAATACATATGTTGGCTTAGCTTAGCATCCTGTACAATGAAATGTCTCTCTGTACTTAGCTTATTCACAGTCAAAAAATTCAAAGAAAACACAATATACATATCTGTATATAGCCCATCTTTATGTGGCTTATCTTCTTTATTCTGTTACTTTTTTTTACAAGTTTAATATTTATTTTATTATCTTTACTCCTTTAATCTTTTATTGTCTGTACTCTTTTATATTATAATTGTCTATACTCTTTTTTCTCTTCCAAGTACATTTTTAAAACACACTGTGTCTTGTTTAGAGGGTTTTTTATGTTGGAATCATTCCTATTATGTATCTGTAATTCTTTTCTGATCAGGAGTGCTTCTTAAAATGTTAAGCGGCGAGGCTTAGAACTAAGGCTGCTTTGCCTTTTGACTCTGCCCAGTCCAACATGGCAGAGATCTGTTCAGTGCCAACTCTGTAAGCTGTGCTCACAGCCCCATTTCCAGGTACATAGTGGGTCTGTGTTGCCATTAAGCAAGCTATAGCACTTTGCCCATAAACCCCATTCAGATGCTCAATCTCCTGAAAGAGCCAGAGCTGTTCTTGCAACTAGCATGAACCAGGAAGCCTTATTAAAGGAGCTGCACAGTTTTTGCTGCTACCGCTGAGTCAGGAAGCCTTCTCTTAAAAGAATCGCACCTCTGCTTTCTTCTAGCAAACAGTCTACCCGAGAAGATGTTGCTACCAAAAAGCTGTGCTTAACTCTATTATTTTGTGTCTATTATTCCTTTCCAAACTCTCTCAGCTTTATTTGAACATAGTTGGCCCACATTGGTGTGCCAATTTGTACTTGGAGACTGCTCTTTCCTTTCCAGCCGCCCAGACCTGAAATAATCACACAGAAACTATATTAATTGCAATGCTGCTTGGCCAGTGACTCTAACAGATTCCTAGCTAGCTCTTACATCTTAAATTAACCCATTTCTGTTATTTTATATTTTACGATGAGGCTTGTGGTTTACCACTAAGGTTTTAACTAGCATTTTGTCTCCTTTAGTGGCTACATGGCATCTCTCTGACTCCACCTACTTTCTCTCTACCTCTCTGTTCAGATTTTCTGTCTACCTTTACTCTGTTAATCCACTGGCCAAAAGCAGCTTCTTTATTAACCAATGGCAATAAAACATATTCACAGCATATAGAGGAGAATCACACATGACTGGATGTTTCATGTTATGACTTTGTTAGATTTAACATTTTCTTTTTTAAAACAATTATTTATATATTTTATTAGGTATACAGTGTTCTGCCTGCATGCCAGAATAGGGCACCAGATCTCACTGAAGATGGTTGTAAGCCACCATGTGGTTGCTGGGAATTGAACTTAGGGCCTCTGGAAGAGCAGCCCATGCTCTTAACCCCTGAGCCATGTGTCCAGCCCTTTAACATTTTCTTTGACCGATGAATCTGTTTCCTCTATCATATCTTCAACACTTGTAATTCTATCTTCTATCTCTTGTATTCTGTTGGTTATGCGTACATCTGTAGTTCCTGTTTGTTTACCTAGATTTCCTATTTCTAGAATTTCCTCAGTTTGTGGGTTTTTTTATTGCCTCTATTTCAGTTTTAAAGTCTTTTCTTCACCTGTTTGTTTTTTATTTTCTTGTCTTTCTTTAGGGGATTTATTGATTTCTTCTGATTTTTTGTCTTTGATTTTTTTAAGGACCTCTATCATCTTCATACCCTTACTTTTATAGCTGTTTTCTTCTGCTTCATCTGCATTGAGATGTTTAGGTCTTGCTGTTGTAGAGTCACTAGCTTCTGCTGGTGCCATATTGCTCTTTATGTTGTTGAAGGTGTTCTTATACTCTGCCTTCTACCCATCTGGGTTTGGGGTATTTATAGACACAGGTGTTGGTTCGTCCTCCAATTTGTACAGTTAACACCTGTGTCTCTGGGGGCCACTGATGCCTGGAAGGGAAGAGGGGGATGATAGGCTCTGTGGACTTTGGGGGCAGAGTGGGACTGGTAGGTTACAGAAACCAATGGGTGGCAGGGGTGGTGGAAAGGCCTGTCCATAGGAGTCTTACCTGCTTACCTGCTAGTGGGCTGTGATAGGTAGGGAAGGGACACAGGGTATGCTTTTGGGGTCTAGGGCCTAGAGATCAGGTCTGCCCCCTTCTGAAATAGGTGAAGGTGATACCTGTTCTTCTGGGGATGCTGATTGTGTGTGTGTGTGTGTGGGGGTTTATGGATTTATGGGGCAAAGTGTGTATGTGTGTGTGTGTGTGCCTGCGTGCACGCACGCACGCACACACACACAAACACACCATTTTTATTTCCTTTGGGAAAATATCTAGGTCCTCTGGTTATTTTTTCCCTTTGTCCATTTTTTAAGCAGGTGGTTTTTCCTTGATGTTGAGTTATATGATTTCTTTATGTATTTTGAGAATTAGTCCCATGTCAGATATATAACTTAACAGGTATTTTTTCAGTCTGTAAGATACTTTTAATATATTGAATATTTCTTTTGTAGTGTAGCTTTTTTAGTTTTACAGAGTTAATTTTTTGCTTTTGTTACCTGAACTTCTGGTATGATCTTGATCACTGTCTTGGCCAATATCAAGAAAAATTCCTATTTTTTTCTCAGTTTTCTATTGAGACTTTTACAATATTAGGTCTTTTTCTATAGTGAAGACAAGGGACTGTTTTTACTCTTTTTCATGTGGTGGTTTAGTTTCCCTAACACTATTCATTGATGATTTTAACCTTGATATCCTTGTCAAAAAGTTAATTTCATTATTTATGTTTTTATTATCTGTTTCATTTTATAAGGTTTATATGTCTGATTTATGTTTGCACTGTACTTGTTTATTAAATTTTTTGTAAATAATTTGAAATTGAAAGTATGCTGTCTTCAGTTATTTTTCCTCTTAAGATCAAAGCACCATTTTAAATCTTTTTGTTTTATTCTATATGAATTATACAATTATGGAACTATTTCTGTGAAAAATGCAAGGAGATTTTTTGACAAATGATTGCATTGAACGTGCATTTTGCTTTGGAGAGTATGAATACTTTAACTTGGTAATAGACACGGATTTTATTTAATTCTAAGCATTGACTTTTTTACATAATTTATAGTTAAATCCATTGTTTTCTAAGAGCAAACACTGTATAATTTCTTTTATTTTTTGTCAGAATATGGTCTATCTTGGTGAATATTCTATGTGAGTTCTCAAAGAATATTTATTCTGACATTGGTAAATGCTCTTCAATGTCAGTTATTCTCCATTTGAGTGTTGACATTGTGGGGTTCACCTTTGGACTTAACTGGTTTACTACCTCTGTGGTCTGTATATTTCTAGTAGTTGTTGAACTCTACAAAAATTGTAGCAAACTGATCTATTTCTTTTTGTAGTTTTGTTAGTTAAAAATTTAATGTTTGTGTGTGTTGGGGGTGCCTGAGTGGGTGTGCTGGTGCCTGATGAGTCATATCTCCACTTGGTCTTCCTTCAGGTTGAGGTTGGCTGTCTGGACCTTGCAGCAAGCATAATGGTTAGGGTAGTGGTTTGTCTCAAATGTTTCTCTGGATCCCAGAAGTGCTCCCTACTGCACCTTGTTGTGCATACCCAGGGTGAAAGAGTTCAGGAATCCTGAGGGTCTTCCATTGTGCCTTTGCTCCCATGTTTTATTCTTTTAACTAAATTTTTTTTTCATTATTTCATTTTCTTAGTATTTTGACTGTTTTATTTTATATCTTGGTTTTTAGTGGGTAGAATTTGTAACACACATACACACATATATAATACTTTTATTTTCAAGTAATATTTTAGTTTATAGTGAGTCCTTTATAATAACAAAATAGTTTTAATTTCTCTTGTTCTCATTCATCATTTAGTTTTAATACATAAGAATACACAGGTAGAGACAGTAGAGGTAATTCAGTAATTAAGAACACTAACTGTTCTTCTAGAGGACCTGAGTTCAATTCCCAGAACCTATATGGTGACTCATAACTGTCTGTAACTCTGGTTCCAGGGGATCTGATGCCCTCTTTTGGCCTCTGTGAGAACCAGTCACACATGTGATGCAAAGACATGCATGTAGGCAAAACACTCATCAACCTAGAATAATGATTAAAAATTTTTTTTGAAAAGACACAGAAGTATTTTTAATAGAAAACGATGTTGAATTTTTTATTTTGAAAAAACTGCTATCTGTGAAATTCATTAATAAGAAAAGTAAAATTATTAATAGAAGTAAAAATAAATTTTTCTTTCACTTTTAGTTCTTTGATGCTGTTTCTTTATATACAGCTTTAAATACAGCTGTGTATTTGACCTATATTATTTTCTTTGTAAAGATTTGTTTTTTTTCAGTGTTGAACATTTCTGACAGAAGGTCTGTTTACATCAAATTCTCTAGAAGGATGGAATGGGTAATTCAGACCAGTTTTCCCATTGAAGACAGAGTCTAGATGAATTGTAGAAAATCTTCAGAAAGCTTATAGTAATGAAAGAGCATTTTGAATTAAGCAGTTATAGGGGCTTGACCCAGAAAATACAGAGTGCTGCTGAACAGAGAAGTTCAAGAGAATATTTCAGAATAATTTATTTGTTAAAGAAGATTGTGGTAGAAATTAGTTGTAACAATGTGAATAATAAAAATTATAAATATGGGATGGAGACTGGGTGTAATTGGAGACTTCTCTTTTGTTCCCAGCCACCCAGAACCAAATAATCACACAGAAACTATATTAATTATAACACTGTTTGACCAGTAGCTTAGCTATATTCTTACATCTTAAATTAACCCATTTCTATTTTTCTGTATATCACCACGAGGCTGTGGCTTTCCAGATAAGGTTCTGGCATCTGGCTCCTTCAGCGGCTACATGACATCTCTTTGACTCTACCTACTCTCTCTCTATTTCTTCCAGCCAGAATATATTCTGCCCTGCTATAGGCCAAAGCAACTTCTTTATTAACCAATGGTAATAAAACACATTTATAGCATACAAGAGGGGAATCCTGCATCAACTGAATCATACTGAACAGGAACCTTTTAGAATTAAAATACTGCCTGGTGAATCACCTTAGGGTATTGGTGCTCTGCTGCCCAAGCCTGGCAATCTGAGTTCAATTTCTGGAACTCATGTAAAGGTGGAAGGACAGAAGGAAAGTTCCTCAACTTAATCATGGGTATGTGTGAGAAATCCAAGCACAGATTGTATTTAATGGTTTAAAGCTGAAGGCTTTCCCCTCTAAGGAATCAGAAGTTATGGCTCTTCTTGTCACGTGTCCTAAGTATTATACTGAGGTGCTGCTTACCCTGAAGGAAGGCTGGAGTAGGGCTTGGGAGGGTACATTGAGGAACCTTTAGTTAGTGTTGTATTCTTTGTCAGGTGTGGTGTTTATAAGGTCTTTGCAGTGTGTTTAGTGTTGTTCATGTGATTTTTTCCTTTTAACAATTTACATGCATTATTTGTGCACTTTTTGGAATAGGAACTGCACAATAAAAGTATTAAAATTATTGCTAGTTAATAAGGCCTTGAGAAGATATATTGGTGCCATTTCTTGGAATTTAGCTCTAGGCTATAAAGTACTTTACATTACCTTACTAACAGAATGAAAAATGAGCAACAATTCAAAAAGAACAAAAATGTAGACTGTATGTCTTCTTTAATGAATGTAAATATAAAAATTAGCCTGAAAACCTCTCAATTTAATAAGTTTTCCTAAACTTTTCTCCTACCACAGCTAATGTTTTGTTGTTTAAATTAGGAGGTGTTAATGATGCTGGATTACTATGTGAGAGATTTCAAAGCATTGATTGACTGGATTCAACTTCAGGAAAAGTTAGAGAAGACAGATGCTCAAAGCAGGTAATGAACTCTGGTATTCATGTTTGTAGTAACCCCAGTTACTACATTGAAGCAAGCATTGAAATCGACAGTGGACTTAACACCAGGTTGATCCAAAATCTGTACCAATCTAATAGTTGACTAGTACTTTACTCTTTTGGTTATGCAACAAATATTCATTATTAATGCACTTGACAGTGCTAGTCATATTATGTAGTACAGAAATTAAATTGCTACACATGACACATAGATTTTGTGATCTAATGGTATAACAAAATGGAACTTAATGCTATATATGTATGGTAAGTTTTTTTTGGAGGGTGGATCATTGGCATTTATGACAAAGATAACAAATCAAACTGTTTTAAGTGTAGGGAATACATGAAGTAAAACAGTCTCTGGGAAATGTATAGTGTATTTTCTCATTGTGGTAGGCAGTGAGGAAATTGATTGTTTTTCTGTTTCTATATATACTTGCTACTGAAAAGATTTCATTTTGTTACAATTTTAGAAATCTAGAAAGCCTAATTATATACACTATTATACTTTAGCTGTTCAACATTCTCTTTACATCATTTCAAGTTATTATATTTCATCTTATAGACTAAAGGAACTTAAAGCACACAAGAATACTCGAGACTCATTGATTCTTTGATTTAAATGAAAAAGTCATGTTCATTCATGAGAAGTCATTCACGTACATTTCAACTACATAAATTCCTTAAAAATCACTGGTGACAGGGCAGGAAATGTAAGGAGAGAAATACCTCACAAAACTCATTATCATAGATAGATTATTCAAAATTATTGTGGTACTGTTTATCCTGGTGTTTAATAGCTTCCCTAGGCAGCTGCCTTAAATTACCAGTATAGGAAGACAGAATACAAGTTATGCTGAGGTCCAATATTTAGTGTGTGTGTTGTTTTCATGCAACTATTTATGCATGTACACATATGTGTGCACACGTGGAGGCCAGAGGTTGGTGTTGGGTGCCTTTCTCTATCACGTTCTACCATATTTTTTGAGAAAGTTCTCTCCTCAAACCTGGAGCTTATCAGGTTTAGCTAGAGTGACTGGCCAGTAAACACCAGAGATCTGCTTATCTCTGTTCCTTTTGGTCTGATATTATAGATGCACGCCACTATAACTGGCTCTTTTCCTGGATATTGGGGATCCTGATTCAGGTCTTCATGCTTGCATGTAGACACTTTACCCACTAGCCATTTCCTCAGCTCTTAGGGCATCTCTCTTTATATTAACTAGCTACCAACACATCTCTTTGCCTCCCGAAGCAGCTCCAAAATATGGAAAACAGCCTTAAATTTCCTGTTGATGGCATTAGTCTTTGAGTAGTATTCAAGTCATGCTTGACTTGGGGCTTAAAGGTTAGGATTAAAGATACATATATTAAAAAATACCCTGACAAGACTTTATATAGCTAGATTTTAAATACTTTGAAATAGAATTAGAAACTACTGAGGAAAGTATTGACTTCATTGATTTAGCAGGAAGAAAATAAGCCTATGTATAAATATAAAATATAAGGAATACTTACAAAGCAGCAAGAATGCATTGTAATAGCAGCAGCAATAAACTTTCTTAAATCATTTAGAAAATGACACAATTTCCAATAGAAACAGTGAGCCAAAGTTACCAATATGTAAACTCCTAAAGAAAAAAAATCAAAATGGAAAAAATATAAAAATGGTAGTTGATAATGTTATTCTTACTAGTTATAGTAATAAGCATACACAATTCAAGAAGAAAACAAAGACAGTGTTGTACTATTTTGCCAATAACTTTTTCTTTGTTTTTTTGAGACAGGGTTTCTCTTTGTAATAGCTCTAGCTGTCTTGGAACTAGCCCTATAGATCAGTCTGGCCTCAGACTCACACCTTCCTCTGCCTCCTAAGTGCTGGGATTAAAGGTGTGTGCCACCTTTAATTTAATAAAAATTTATTTTTTTTAAAAAGATACCAGGTGTTGGCAAGGTTGAATGGAAATGAATATCCTTTATCTGTAGGGCTATAATAGTCTTTTAGAAAGATGATTTAGTAGCAACTTATCCAATCTTCAGGCTTTTGAATAATATTTTATCTAAATTTTCTATCAGTAATCAGTTTTGTGTTTTGGTTTTGGTTGTTTTTTCTTCCTGAGTGAGTGGGTAAAATATCTAAGGACTATATCACATGGAAAGTAAGCTATAGAGTGACTGACTGGACTGATAGGCTTTGAATAGGAACATAGGATGGTGCTTAGAAAAACATTTCAGGGCCCTGCCAGAGAGTGGAAGCGGGAGTGGCAGCAGCAGCAGCTTCCAGAAACTACAATAAAAAGTTCCTCTGGAAAAGAGTACCTTTGTCCCAGCCAGCCTCCATTATCATTCTCTGTATGTGATATCCGGTCTCATCAATGACCTAAGGTGCCTCAGAAGCGCCTGCACCTAGAGGAATGATCACTTGAGCCTTAGCCACCCCCTCTCTGCATCTAGAAGAGCCATCTCCAGAGGCTCTGCTCACCTAGCCCCCAGCTATACCAGTTGAAGAAAGAGGGACCCCCTGAAGCACAGGCTCTGTACTGATTGGAGGAAGAGATGAGTAGGAAACAGGGTAAGACTACACTCAGCAACATAAAAAGTCATAAGGCACCATCAGAAACTAATGGGTCTACATCAGCAAGACCTGTGCATCCCAATGAAGAAGAAGCAGAAGAAAACGACCTTAAACGTAACTTTATGTAGATGATTGAAACCCTTAAAGAAGAAATGAATAATTCTCTTAAAGAAATGGAGAAAAAGACAAACAAAACATTGAAAGAAATCAACAATTCACTTAAAGAAAGTCAAGAAAAAGCAACCAAACAAGTGAAGGCAAAGGTTCAAGACTTAAAAACTGAAATAGAGGCAGTAAAGAAAACACAAACTGAGGGAATTCTGGAAATGGAAAATCTGGGTAAACAAACAGGATCTATATATGCAAGCATAACCAACAGAATACAAGAGATGGGAGAGAGAATATCAGGCATGGGAGACACAATAGAGGCAATAGATTAATCAGTTAAAGAAAATGTTAAGTCAAACAAATTCTTAATACAAAATATCAAGAAAATCTGGGATACCATGAAAAAATGAACCTAAGAATAATAGGGATAGAAGAAGGAGGAGAACTCCAGCTCAAAGGCACAGAAAATATATTCAATAAAATCACAGGAAGAAAGTTCCCCAATCTAAAGAAGGACTTGGCTATGAAACTACAAGAAGCTTACAGAATACCAAATTGAACCAAAAAAAGTCCTGTCCCCTTGCCATACAAAATAAAGAATATTAAGAGCTGAAAAAGAAAAAGACCAAGTTACAAGTAAAGGCAGACCTATTAGAATTAACCCAACTTCTCAATGGAAAAAACAAAAGCCAGAAGGTCCTGGATACACAGGCATTATGCAGAAACTAAGAGATCATGGATGCCAGCCCAAACTGCTGTACCAAGCAAGTTTTCAATCACTGTAGACAGAGAAAACAAGATATTCCATGACAAAACAAGATTTAAATAATGCCTATCAACGAATCCAGTCCTATAGAAAATATTAGAAGGAAAACTCCAACCCGGGAAAGTTAGTTACACCCACAAAAATACAGGCAAAAGATAATTCCACAACAGCAAATCCCAAAGAAGGGAAATGTACACACAATACCACCACCACCACCACCAAAACAAAATAACAGGAACAGTCACTGGTCATTAATATTCCTTAATGTCAATGGACTCAATTTACCTATAAAAGGACTCAGGCTAACAGAATGGATACAAAAACTGAATCCTTCCTTCTACTACGTAGAAGAGACAGCTCACCTCCAAAGACAGATATTACCTTAGGGTAAAGGGTTGGGAAAAGATTTTCTGATCAAATGAACGTAAGAAACAAGCTGGTATAGCTATCCTAATATTTAACAAAATAAACTTCAAATTAAATTCATCAAAAGAGATGAAGGAGGACATTTCATATTCGTCATAGGAAAAAATCCATCAAGATGTAGCAGTCTCAATTCTGAACATTTATTCCGCAAATACAAGGGCACCCACATTTGTAAAAGAAACATTACTAAAGCTTAAATTACACATCAAGCCCCACACACTGATAGAGGGAGAATTCAGCACCCCACTTTCACCACTGGACAGGTTTGTCAGACAGAAACTTAACAGAGAAATAAAGGAACCAACAGATTTTATGACTCAAATGGACTTAATGGACATCTGTAGAACATTCCATCCAAACACAAAAGAATATACCTTCTTCTCAGCACCTCATGGNTACAAGGGCACCCACATTTGTAAAAGAAACATTACTAAAGCTTAAATTACACATCAAGCCCCACACACTGATAGAGGGAGAATTCAGCACCCCACTTTCACCACTGGACAGGTTTGTCAGACAGAAACTTAACAGAGAAATAAAGGAACCAACAGATTTTATGACTCAAATGGACTTAATGGACATCTGTAGAACATTCCATCCAAACACAAAAGAATATACCTTCTTCTCAGCACCTCATGGAACCATCTCTAAAACTGACCACATATTAGGTAACAAAACAAACCTTAACAGATACAAAAAATTTGGAATAGTCCCCTGCTTCTTATCAGATCACTGTGGCTTAAAGTTAGAATTCAACAATACTGATTACAGAAAACCCACAAACTCATGGAAATTGAACAATGCTCAACTGACTCACCACTGGGTCAAGGAAGAAATAAAAAAAGAAATTAAAGACTTCTTAAAAATTCAATGAAAATGACAGCACAGCATATCCAGACTTATGGAACACAACGAAAGTAGTGCTAAGAGGAAAGTTCGTAGCACATATAAAGAAGCTGGAGCAATCTAACACTCATGAATTAACAGAACACTGAAAAGCCCTAGAACAAAAAGAAGCAAACTCATCCAGGAGAAGTAGATGCCAAGAAATAATCAAATTGAGAGCTGAAATCAATAAAATAGAAACAAAGAAAACA
>LOJH01060807.1:0-11077 GCA_001685095.1 Ellobius talpinus
AGGAATATGGTATGCACTCACTCATAAGCGGATTCTAGCCATAAACAAAGGACACTGAGCCTTTTTTTTCTTTCTTTTGTGAGGATCTGAGACATTCATTCATGCTCAGGGTGACTGGAGGAAAAAGCCGAGCTGCAACAAGACCCTCAGCCCCCAAAGTTCCCCTACTACTAAGGCATGTGTGATTTAATCAGAGTGGGGAGAATGTCTTCATAAACCTGCAGCCTCAGATTCTAATCCAGGGCCTAGTGGAGGGAAGGTCTCTGAAAGCCCCCTTCATGTGCGTTTGCTTTTTTCTCAGCAGCATGTCAGCTGGGCCCCAGTGTGATGGCTTATTTAAAATATCGGGGAGAAATAAGATTCCCTGTGAAATTAGTTGTCAGCAGCTCAGAAACTACTAATGATGCAGAGATAATACGGGATTTCCAGCAAACACCGAAGCTGCGTTGTGATTGGCGAGCACAGCTTTACCCCCTGGATGCCCAGGGCCCCAAGCTTCCACAGCAAGACACGTGAATATGCATGAGCTGTGCACTTGCTGATCCTGCTCCAGGGGCAGCAGGCCCAGGGCCTCCTGGTCAGAGGCTCAGCACTTGGCTCTGATTTGTGGGAGAAAAAAAAAGAAAAAGAAAAAATGATTTATTTGCGGGCTTTGAGAATGAAAAGGATGTTTGCTTCCCTGGTCCAGGAGAAAACCTGGTCCTAAACCAAATTCCCTTTTGAAAACAAAAACAAGATTTGACAATATGGTAAAGTGCTTGCCACACAAGCCAGGGGAACCACATTTAGAACCCCAACACCTGTGTTAAAAAGCTGTACATGGCAGCACATGCCTGCAATCCCAGTGGGGAGATAAAGAGTGTGCATGTCAGTACATGCCTGTAGTCCCAGTGGGGAGACAGTGACAAATGGATCTCCAGAGATCACAGGGTTCCAGATTCAACGACTGATCTTGTCTGAAAAAGTAGGGTGGAGAGCAATCAGAGAAGACATTCAATGTCAACCTCTGGCCTCCATTCCCCCCAACATGTACACCCTACAACACATATTCACACATACACATATAAATAAATGCCCCCCAACACACACATGAGAAAAAGAGAGAGAGGGTGGAGGAAGAACCTGGGAACCAGCAGGAATAGAGATGGAAGGAATCTTACAATCTAACCTGGTCCCCAGCTCAGACATCCTCAGATAGCTCTTACTGGGTACCATCAAGAGTCTGCTGCAACCTTGCCTGTGTAGACATTAAATGGAAGCTGACCACTGGCAGTGTGAGCGGAGCCCCCTGTTAGTAAATCACTAAACTCTTTTTTCCTTGTTTTTATTAGTTGAGAACTTGGTGCAGTGTATTTTGAGCATATTCATCCCCTGCCACAACTCCTCCCTCCCCCAGTGCCTCTTCCCTACTCTGGTGGTTTGAATGAGAAATGTCCCCAATAAGCTTGGGTATTTGAACACCTGGCCCCCAGTTAGTGTTGCTGCTTTAGCAATGTTACCAAACCTTAGGGTGGGACAGCCTTGCTGGAGGATGCATGTCACTGGCAGTGATCTTTGAGAGCCTATAGCCTCACCCAACTTCCAGTTTGTACTCTCTGCTTTGTGTTCACAGTAGCAGATGTGATCTCTTAGCTTCCAGCTCCTGCCATCACACCTACCACCTGCTGCCATGCCTCCCCAGAGTCATGATGAAGTCGGCCCCCTTGAGAACAATAGGCCAGAACAAACTTCCCTTAAGCTGCTTTCGGTCATGGTGTCTTATTGCAGCTGCCACACCTACCCACCCAACTGTGTGTCTTCTTTATTCCACTTTAAAACTTGAAGTCCAATTTGTGCTTCTGATACGTTCTTGAATGTGTGGTCTTCCTCTGGAGGAGTGTGGTTAACCCGCCAGAGCCCATACCCTTACCAGCAACTATCAGTTGCCAATAGCTTCTTAACTAAGGTTGGGACATAGTACCTACCTCCCTACTCTTTAATGCAGGTCTTGTGCTTACTGTCATACCACTGTGAGTTCATATATATGCCTGTCCTGATGTGTCTTGTAGACATCTCTCTAGAGCCTATAATCTCTCTAGATCCCATAATCTTTCTGCCCCCTCATCTACAATAACCCCTTAGTGCTGGGAGAAGGATTTTGATAGGAATGTCCACTTCAGGGTTAAGCATTCTTCAGCCTCTTATTAGCTGCACCTTGACAAGTTGTGGGTCTCAGTGTTAATCACCATCTGTAATGAGAATTGAAAGATGCACTAATCTATGGATATAATGATAACTCATTAGTTGTTAGAATACTGTGCTCATTTAGCAGAGTAATAGTGTTATTTTCTACTATGAAGCCTAAAACCTCTCAGTTCCATGTTCTTGACCCTGATAGTAGGGTCAGGTATTTAAAATAGGCCATAAATCCAATCAGAAAGTGTGGGGGGTTACTTCCATGACATTTGTGCCATTATTGCACCAGTGGGCATATATGAAACATCAGAGATGTCATCCTCTGTAGCTCTCCATCTAACATTCTGAGACAGGATCTCTCACCAAACCTAAAGCTCACTATTTCGGCTAGCCTGATGTCTTAGTTAGGATTTCTATTGCTGTGATGAGATAAGATGATCACAGCAACTCTTATAAAGGAAAAAACATTTAATTATGGTGACTCATTTACATTTTCAGAGGTTTAGTCCATTATTATCATGGTGGGACATGGTGGCATGCAGGAAGACATGCTGCTGGCTACATATTGATCAGAAGGCAACAGGAAGTGGTCTGATATACTGGGTGTGACTTGAACATATGAGACCTCAAAGGCTACCTGCACAGTGCCAAACTTCCTTCCAACAAGGCCATACCTACTCCACAAATCACAACTCCCAATAATATCATTCTCTATAAGCTTATGGGATCAACTATATTCAAACTACCACACCTGACTAGCCAAAAATCCTTAACAATCCTTCTACCTCTACCTTCCCAACATATGATTATAGGTGTATGCTATCACACCAACCTTTTTACATGGCTATTGGGGATCTGAACTCAAGTCCTAATGTTTGTGCAACAAACTTACTGAGCCATCTTTCTGGCATTGGTTTTCAATTCTAATATCACCACTGTATCCACAGACCAGAAAAACAAATGAGCCACATGCTAAAGATCAAACAATAAGAATCCTCTAGGAACTGTTGAGCCAACCTCCATCTTGAGCTTGAGAGCCACCTTATAGTAAAGATAACTAGGTTCATTCCTATTTATGATTAAACCTGTTTCTCAAGTATTGTGGTACGTCCCATCTGTAACCTTAATTACAAATGGTTCTGTACTGCCTGTTCCAGGAAATGGCAAAATGTCATTTCTTACTATGACCACCTATAACTACCTTGTTATGACTGTTGTTATGACTACATTGCTATGACCACCTTGCAACCATGTCTCTGTTTCAAGAGGTCATTATGACTAACTTGTTGTGCTTATGTTCTGCCCCTGCAACCCTGCCTATTTTGCCTGCCAAAACCACCTACCCATGATCTATTAAAACTTTGTCTTCCTTACATCCAAGGCTGACCTCTTAAATCCCATCTTAAGGTGAGGCAGCACATGTACAAATAAAAATGCTTCCTTTAATTTGGCCATGAGATTTGGGCCGGTGGTCTTTCTCCTCACATCATTGAGATTAACAGAATATCTCACAGAATTAAATGGTCCAAACCCACAGAGCCTGGGTCTTGCCCAGGCAAGATTCATTCCTTATTATGCACAAACATGTGCAATACCAGGTTCTTCTTTGCCCCAAATCATGACATGTGGCCAAGTTACAGTCAGTGAGTTTCTGGAGAAGAAAGAAGCACATGCAAATTGCATAAGTGTCAATGACAAGTCACCTGCATAATAAGATACCAGAAAGTCTGTGGCTACATAGGCATTTACATGAAAAACAAATCACTCTGGGCTGCCTATTTCTTTCCTTCACATCTCAACATATTTGTCACTCAAAGCCAGAGGCCCAGCTCTGCAGAGTCCCTGCAATCTCTAGCCCTATCTCCACCCTCTTTAGTTTACAGATTAACTCTTTGCAGGCTAGAGGTTACCAGGAATTTCAGATATGTGCCATGCCTCTACCTCCTGGAGACATCTCTTCAGAGACAGATGATCTAAGAAAATGCATACAATCACCACACCCAAAGCGCTTGTACAAACCATGCCCAGTATGTCAATCACTTAGTCAATGTACACAGTGATGTTGATACCATAGAATAGCTTAAGACTTTTGTCCAAGGGCTGCCCACCCAGGCAAACAGTCCTCTTCTATAAAATGAGAATAAACGACACAAGAGTCAGGGATCATTGCTGTTCAGCTTCTTCAGAAAGGTGAGAAGGAAGTGGGGCTCAACGATAGGCTATGGCCATTACGGTCCAGAATGTCTGGTGTATTTTCCACTCTATTTTCCTTATTTTAGTAACAGACTGTGGGTTGTTCTGACCACAGAGATGATCATGTGACCCATTCCTGAGCAATCACACTAACAAAGTGACTGGAGGAGAAGTAAGTGAAGGGTCCAAAGAGAGACCATCAGGACCCTTCCTGGGATACCTACGTGAACATTGTAAAAACTTCTCATGACTAGAGAGAGAGCTGCATCCATACAGTGCTTCCCTTGTAAGCATAAAGACCTAACTTCAAACCACCCAGGGCCCATGTAAAAGAAGCCAGGCATGGTGGCATACATGTAATCCCAGTATGGGGGACACAGAACCAGGCAAATACCTGGGACTCCCTGGCCAGCCAGCTCAGCCTACTTGGTCAGTTCCAGGCCAGTGAGAGAGACTGTCTCAAAAACGAAGATTGATGACATGAAGAATACCACCTTCCTCCACACTCATGTACATGTGCACACAGACACACATGAACACACACATATATGCACAAAAGATTTTCTTTCTATAGGCAGTGCTCAATATATGAGATTATAATGCCAAGAAACCTGTGGCTTCTACACTGTCTGGGTAAAATCTGAAAAATGGAGCCAATCAGAAACAAGAAATAAGCAAGTGTGTACTGGCAGCAGCACCTTCCAGCTCTCTGCTCTGCAAAGTTCATCTTTCCCCAGTGAATGACTCATGATCCTCTGCAACTCTGTAATCTAACTGGTTTCCTTTGGTGTGACTTGCTCTGGCTCTATTCCAGGAAGCACAGATATGTATCTTTAATCACACTTAGCTTTTTGATGGGATATGTTTAGCATTTTGTATGAGTTCCTTAATTTTGTGTTTCTCCCTTTGCTGCTTAAAATGATTAATTAGCTTAAACTTAAAACGGATCCAATTAAAGCCAGATAGTCCCTATTTTTGTCTCGCTTGTATCCAAGACCCTTGCTTTTTATCACTTGTATCAGGACTTTAATTTGCCCATATTCCCCTCTTTATAAAATATTAAGAGAGAAAGTGGAATAAAATGGACCAGTAATTGCTTGAGCATTGCAGTGAGGACAAGATTACAGGCTTCGCCAAAAGCGAGCCAGTAGCTGGCAGACAAAACCAGCATGCAATCACCCCGTGTCAATTTGCCAACTAATGTATATTAAGTCTGAATTTACTCTGTTCAAGGAAGTGAGTATCGGTAAGACATAAAGAACAAGGGCAATTTGGAGGTGAGAAACTGCAACTGAGGTTGCTCATTTCTGTTCCTACCCTCTGGGGCAGCAGACAGGACACTTCCCACAGCATCCCGAGGTGGGTTTGGACCTGGTAAGGAACTGGCAATTATAAACAGTGTGTCTGTCTATGCTCATGGGGTGAAAAAAAGATACCCAAGTATGTGGCTCTGGGGAGAAGAAACTTATATAAAAATAAAGCAATCATTAAAGTGAAGGTCTGGGGGCCCAGGGAGGTAGGTGCTCAGTTTAGGAAGTGTTTCTGCTGCAAGCAGGAAGACCTGCTTTGGGTCCCCTAGGACACACACACACACACACACACACACACACACACACACACACACACCAGAGACCATAGTTGAGAAGAGCAGCTGATAGACAGCATCAGGTATTCACAGCATCCAGCCAGGATGGCTGGAGTAGTCCAATTGAGAAAGCCAGCAAAAGGTACCATCATCAAGTCAGGAGCCACAACATCTTCCAGCAGATATCAACAGGGAAGTCCCACTGAAGCCATCAGCTGGAGTTCCTCATTGGGAGTCCTGGGCAGAGCGAAGCTTAAGCCGCTGTTTACTCTGAAGAAACATCTAGACCCCAACTATTGCCCTTGTCACTGACCTGTCCCTAAGGGATTACTACAGGAACAAACTCTGGGTCCTCAAAAAAAGAATTCATCCAGGTGATGCTCAACTTCCTTTCACCAAACTCTAATTAATTCAGAAATATACCTACCAGGTGCTGAAATATAAAAATAAAGTGTGCTAAAAGCTAAAGCCAGAACCCGGGGACAAAGCATGGAAGGGTTATTTATTGCTCTAGAAGGAGCCCCATTCTACAAGGTGAGATGCATGAAAGGACAACAATGTTTATAGCGCAAAAGATGTAACAAAAGTCAGGAGCTGGACAAAGAGGGGGCTGGAGAGATGGCTCGGTATGTGAAGGTGCTTGCCACCAAGTCTGACCACCTAAATCTGCTCTGGGGGACCCACATGATAGAAGGGGAGGGCTAACTACCAAAAGCTGTCTTCTGAGCTCCACACACCTAGTGCAGCGTCTTTGCACACTGAGCCCCTCTTCCTTCAGCCTTTGACGGACTTCTATTACTTAGCATTTGTACCATATAAGCCTCACTCTGAAGCCCAGGCTGGCTACAAAATCACAGAGATCCTCCTGCCTCAGCCTCCCAAATACTGAAGTTACAGGTGTGAGCCATGACACTTGGTTTACCAGAGATGTTTACTTCTGTTTCTTTTCCCTTGTTTAAAACATGCTTGCAGTGTGCCCATGTGCTCATGAACACAGTTTCAGAAGCTGGCGTGGCCATTTGTCATGGGCAGGCTCTAGATGAAAATGTGACCTTTCCAAGCAAAATAACTCTGCCACCCTCCTTTTCCCATCTTAAATGTCAAGTATTGCCACTCTGCTACTATTTTTCAACAGGTGTAGAAAAATAACATCAGGAACTAACTAAAAGCCACATTTAGTCATTAAACAACAAGTGAAAAAAAAGAGCCTCTAAAGTTCAAGCCATCCCTCTCTGCAATGACCCCTTTGTCCATATGTCCTATTTCCCTTCTGTCTTTCCTCTGACAACACATGGAGCAAGGTGAGAGTTGGGGCCTGGTCTCTAGATCCTGTCTGAGCTGTGACACCCCACAATGTATATCAGGATGGAAAACTCAGTATGGATGTGTTTGTCTTGGACATAGAGCTTAAGAGGATGGAGACTTAGCCCTACCCCTGAGGACTGCCATGTGTGCCGCCTGTCCAGTTGCTGAAGGTCCCGAGATGAGCGGTAAATGAAGCCTGGGGACACTGCATATGGATCATATCGTAGTGTGGGCCACAGAGAGGGTCCAGTGGGTAAAGGCATCGACATCAAAGCTCTCTGCCAGTTCTCTCTGATGAAGACCCTTGCACATGGTGAATAAGGGGCTCTACTTCCACAGAAGATGAAAACTGAGCAACACCTCAAAGGCATCCAAGGCATCTGAAGATCCAGGAACACTCCTGTGGTTTAAATCCTTCTTGACAAATCTAGGTTTTGTTTTCTTCAGTTTAAGTCAATGAAACCCAAACTCTATCATCTGGTCTTCTTCCCAAGACCTTGGAGCCCCCTCTACAAGAGCTCCAGTAGGGACATGCCTAGACCCAAAGAGGTCAGTAATGAAGAGAAATAAAACAGAGGGAAAGATAAACGTAGCCTATGAAAATTGCTGTCATGGGTAAGAGCATGGCCATCAAGGGTTTGCCCATTCCCAGGGCCTGCATCCCTCACGTCCTCCACTCACCCACTGTAGCTACATCGTGCACATTGAAGGTCACTACCCAGCGAGACACTGAAGCTCTGTGAAGTTCCTACCCACTGTTAGCAGAGGGGTGGCAGAGATAGGAAAACCATCAGCCCTCTTACCGATGGACGTATTCCTCAAAACATAAGGAGTTCTTTTCCCTGATGATACTAAGAGAGCCTTGAGACTACCTAAGGCCATTAAAATGTCCCAAATTAATGTTTTTGCCACTTCTTCTATGTTTTAACTCTGTACTTGACTTTAGGAATATTGATCACCTCTATTTCCCTGACAAGAAGTACATAACTCAGACTGACCACAAACTCTCTGTGTGGCAGAGGATGGCCATGAACTGCTCATGCTCCTCTTCCACCTCCTGAGTGCCAGAACCACAGGCATGAGTCACCATGTGATGCTGGGATGTTGGGTCCATGCATTTGCACGATAGGCAAGCATTCTACAAACTGAGCTACATTCCACATCCTTCCCTCCCTTCTTAACGATGTTGTTATTTATGGCATTTTGCTTCACTTCTGAAGATTTGTAACTTCTATCAAAATAGCTATTTTGTGATCTATTGCTTTGTGCTCAAGGCTCTGGCTTTTCAGACCTTTATAAATGATTATCTTCCCCTTTGTGAATACAGACACACACACAAATCATGAGTCAAAACCCTGATTTTTAAAAAGGATTATTCCTGCAAATACGCACACACACAAAAGTAAAAACAATCTTTGAAGCGGGTCTAGAGAGATGGCTCAACTGTTAAGAGCATTTGCTGCTCTTGCAGAGAACTTGAATTTGGTTCTAAGCATCCACAACAGTAGACTCCCAACTACCCAACCCCTCCTTTTGGCCCCCACAGGTTCCTGCACTCACATATACCTACCTACGTACCTACCTACCTACCTACACACACACACACACACACACACACACAAATAAAAAAGGAAAATAATTTTTGGAAAAAAGTAAGAGACAGAATCCACATATATGGATGTTAGCATATCAGTCTCAAGGCATTGACTCCCCCCTCCCCAGAAGGTGGGATCTAATTAAAAATAAGGGGACAGTAAGTCCTCAGTCACTCACAAGCCTCTCCCTCTGCTTCCTGACCACCATGATGTGCAAGTCTCCTCTGCCACACATGCTTCTCACACACCACCTCAGGGCCTTGTGACCAGACTGACGCCTGTGAACCTGTGAGCTGAGAGTGGCCTTTTCTCCTCTCACACTAGGTGTCTCTGGTGTTCTGTCACCACGATAGGAAACTAACCCGGCAAGGAGGTACAGAACCTGCCTTGTGTTGACAGTCCTCATCTCCTTTCTGCTATGTTTATTTGTTTACTAAGCCTGATGATCCAATTAGGTGAGAAAATGTCACAAGGAAATGGTAGTCTGGTGCCATTGTGTGGGATAGGACAGGATCAATTTCAACTCAAATTGTTAAAATTACACAGCCGTGAAGCTGAACTTACAAAAGAAAAAAACTAAATTATTTCTAATAGCAGAATTTTTTGGCATCTTAATTTGAGTAAAAGAAAAGGTTTAAATAGATTTGAGGGCTTAAATACTTCTGAGGGAAGTGGAGACAGCAAAGCCGGCATGTCTAATTCACCTAAAAGTAATTAACAAAAAAGTTAGATCATTATTCCCTCCAAGATCAGTGTTTTAAAGGGAGCTGATTTATCTGCACTGATTGGGGTTTTCAGTCCCAGCAGAAATGGAGGCACTTGCTTGTTAAAGGGAACACAGAAGTGAAGCCCAATTAGGCGCAAGCCTTTCTTATGGAGGAAAAGATAGAGCTAGAGAAAATAAATGCTCACGTGTGCTCAGAGGGACACCTAGGAAAGCAAAGCAGGGTTTGTTGTTGTTGTTGCTGCTGCTGCTGCTGCTAACCTGGGTTCAAACCTCAATCTAGGACTCAATCACAAGAGAATAGAGGATATATTTCTAGCTTGGCCATCGAGTGCAATCAGCTCTCCACAGCTAGGGGCATGCAGGGGCACATGGGGCAGGATCTGTCATGAGTCCCACACATTTCTAAGGCTATATATTGAAGTCCCCAGCCCAGGGCTGAGTACCTGGGTTAGGAGAGAGTCAGGCCTTCAAGCACGGATAGTTCTGGTCCTCACACTCCACTTCTGAAAAGCCACATGCAGGGGCATGCTTTTGTAATTGTACCCTGGGGAGATGGAAGCAGGAGGATCCCTTGGCCTTGCACGTCAGCAGCCACCCACTGTTTAGAATCTAAAATGGACACTATTAGATCACAGAGGATCCCCTACAGAGGGGTCAGCCACTCTACAGCCTTTCTAGTTACTTCCTTCAGCCTCTAAGCTCCTCGAATACAGCAGCCCGAGGTAATGATGAACTGTGGTCAGGATGCAAAATAAATGAATAAATTTAATTATTTTTTAAAAGAGCAGCCACACATGACAGTGTGAGTTTGTAAGCTCATCTATGGGGAGGCAGAGACACGAGGATCCCTGCTGCTCCCTGGCTGACCAGCCTAGCCTAGCCTACCGGACAAGTCCTGGGGCTTGTGAGAAACCATGTTTCAAAACAAGGAAGAAGCATGGAAGGATGGGGGGGAAGAGGGGAGAGAGAGGAGGGTTCAGTGGCCAAAGGGCAGCTCCCAGGACACCCTCTGGCCTCCATGTGCCCATGCTGCATACAGATCTGCCTACACATGACCAGTAACCTACACGCACACAAGTCTAGTAAGTAGAGAATACATAACTGAGTGCCCAGGAAAATCCTGGGAAGATGCACTCAAGGAATGGCATGAAGAACCCTTCGGTGCCTGAGTTCCTGAGCTACAACCTAGCTATAACCGTGGCCTTCAGGCAAAGAACAACAGCCTTGCTGTATCTCAGAGGAATGTTGCTCTTTCCCTTTGTCCTTAGGCTAACATCAGAGATTGCATCTGGCTGCTCATTCCACCAGGGTACATGTCAGCCATGTCTCTATCATGTCAGCCATGTCTCTATCATGTCAGCCATGTCTCTATCGTGTCAGCCGTGTCCCTATCATTTCAGCCATGTCTCTATCGTGCCAGCCATGTCTCTATCGTGTCAGCCATGTCTCTGTCATGTCAGCCATGTCTCTATCGTGTCAGCCATGTCTCTATCATGT
>LOJH01060811.1:0-11076 GCA_001685095.1 Ellobius talpinus
ATTACATTGATTGATTTTCATATGTTGAACCAGCCCTGCATCTCAGGGATGAAGACCTGGCTTCATTTTTTAAAGATGTTTGTTCAGTTCTTTGCTTGTCTGAATTATTTCCCATCTCTGACAGAATCTCATTCCAAGATCACAGTTTGTCATTGCTTGTGTCTTAATTTTAACAATTTCTCTAGAAAGAAATGCTATCTCTCTTAGTTTTAGATAGTTCACTGCTAATTTTACTTGCACATTCTTCTTCTTCTTCTTCTTCTTCTTATTATTATTATTATTATTATTATTGACTTTTTGAGACATGGTTTCTGCGTGGCTTTGAAATCTGCCCTGGAACTAGCTCTTGTAGACTAGGCTGGCCTTGAACTCACAGAGATCTGCCTGCCTCTGTCTCCCAAGTGCTGGGATTAAAGTTGTGCAGCACCACTGATTTTTAAATAGCTTTATGTATTTATTTATTGTTAGAATATGGTCCAAAAGTTGTGCAAAGAGAAATCTGAGTGCTTGTGAGAAAAACCTCTAAGAAAACAAGACAAGATAGAGTCTTGTGACTTGAGTTTCTTTGGAAACAAGGAGTTGTTCCGGTTTATGCTCTCATGCTCCTCTCAGGTGTAGTGGTGGGACTTTACTTCAGATTATTCATTACAACTGGCTACTATAATTGTTTATGTGCTTCTATGGAAAATCATGGTTTTGCTCCATGCAGCTTAGTTGTCTGCCATGTGTGGCTTCTCCTTGTGATTGTACACTTTATTCCCATGACTTTTTATTGTACAGAGGAATACCACCTTCCATTTGGGGAAATTCTTTTTGTTGATGAATGTTGTCTAGAATCCTGAAAGAACATAGTTGCTATTTTGATGTTGGTAGTGATGAGCATAGATATTGTTAGTTTTGACTTGGCTCTTCTTAACCCTCAGAGTATAAATAGTCTGATGCTCTGAATAAAGTTGACTGTTGCATGAGACTTCAGTCTGCCTCACTTATCGACTCCATTCTCTCAGGGTTTAACACCTCTAGAATGGTGCCGTGTGTGTGTGTGTGTGTGTGTGTGTGTGTGTGTGTTTGTGTCTCACATGTGCACCATTGTATGCATGTGGAGGTCAGAGGAAAACTTCCAAGAATTGACTCTCTCTTTCTACCATGTAGGACCTGAGGTTCCAACTCAGGTCTTCAGGTTTTGCAGCAAGTCCCTCTACCTTCTGAGAAATCTCACTGGCCCCAATAATTCTACTTTTAACTAGCTATTCTGTTAAAATTACAAAGTAGTACAACAATTGTCAGTGTAAGCAATATGTGCATTTATCAAGCTGCAATGAAGGCATTTACTGGATTTATTTCTTCTATGACCATGTTCCTATATTGTAAACCAATGCTAAATACATCATAACATGGTGTTATTGGAAGGCATTTTGTGAGTTTATGTCTGTTGCAGAATCAGCCTTTTACACAGAAACAGCTTTGATGTAGTCCTTAATGATTGCTCTCAAAACTGAGCGCATTTTAAAAGCTAAGTAACAGTGCCACCTTAAGAGATACAATGACGATTCAAGGCTCCTGCTGAATTTTAAACTTAATGCTTCCTTTCAAAATTCATTTAGCTTTGAACTTTTATTTTTTAAAATGTAGGTGGCATTTAAGGAGTATATTTATGTCTTCCTTACTTAGTATGTATTCAAAAAGAACATACTTTTGTTTTGGTAGTTTAGAAACATCCCATTCGATATGCTACAAGACAGACGTTGGTAGCGTGTTGCCTTGTGGCCACAAAGCATGGGTTTATTTATCCCCAGTGCCAGAAGTCAGGCTGGTGACACACTGATTGAAAGTTCAAGATCAACCTCAACTACATAATGAATTGAAGTCCAGCCTGGGGTATAAAAGACCCTATTCTCTTAAAAATCAAAGTTTGAAAAGAAAAAAAAATTCTTCTGATTTGAAAACACGCTAACATGATTTGATATATGACTTTTGCCATGGTCCCAAATGCTTTGTGTTTTCTTGACAAAATTAGTCCTGTGAGGTCTATTTGTCATGAGTAAATTAGAGCAAATTTATTAAAATCACATTTAAATTTTGCTTTGCTGGTTATGCCAAAATGAGAACAAGACTTTATGTAAGTTTAAAATCATTGAAAGTATTAAAACGTGTTTTAGTTGAAAAAACTTAGAAAGAAAAACTAATCTCAAAATACCACGCAATGCAACAGTGTCCTGTTGAAAACAGAACAGAAATACTCATAATTCCTCTACTGATGCCTTCACATTTGTAGCTGTACTGAGAATTTGATAAGAAACACTTGAAAAAAGGGCCGACACTGCTTTCCTAGTTTATAAACGGGTGCCTGATGGATCCAATTTCCAGAATTACCAAGGGTCAGTCACATTTGCAAATTTTCAACAAAAATGTGATGTTTCTCCTCCACCCGGGTACAACCATCTGCTCTTGTCCGGAGGCATCTGACACAATGTGAGGATCTTAGAGCAGTCATTTCCATGCTGCAAACCAACTAGGCACTGTCTTCCTGAAACCTTAAAACCACAATTAATGCTGTGCGAAGCTGAGACAATAAACCTAAAATGCAGTCCCAGAGATCCCACCCTTAGAACACTTTTTCTCCCTGTACCTTTTCCTGTCCATCTGTTAATTAACCTGAATACATCATATTTTAGTTTGAGCATCTCAGTTGTGTTTCGGATATATGCAACATTCCACCAATGGGCTAACTCGTGAGCTTCCGGGGCAGGAGGGGGTGTGCCCTGTCTTCTTTGGGAGATAATCATTACATAGGTTACTTGAACGTACCATCTCAATAATTTTGTATTACATTAAAACCTTGTCAACTTTGCAGCATTTATTAGATTTATCAGATGAACTCAGCTGCTTATTTCCGCTTGTGGGTTGTCTGTGAAAATCATGTTCATGTTGATATGAATTTGAATTTTTTTCTGGGTGTCTTTTAAGGTGGAAATGCCCAATTTTAATATTGGTAGCTGTTAAATTGAATATACTCCAAACACATGAATTCTGCTTGGAGTAGCTTGTATTCTACACTAAATGGAACCTCATTCTTGATGACATCACCCCAAGTTGCTCCACAAGTCTGCTGACTTAGGAATTTGCTTCAGCATTCTAAAAGGTGTAGATGGTTGGAAGCAAGCCTTGCCATATAGTGATAGCAATAGAAGACCTCAGTTTACATTTGTGAGCCATTTTGTGCCAGATACTGTCTCATCACCCCTCAGTGCCGCTTCCCAATTGTCTCCATTCTGTGCCGTGCCTTCTGCTCCAATTTGGCTTGGCTAACCAGAAGCACAAGCAGATGATGGGACTGGAGCTGGAGGCAAGAGAAGCCTAGTCTCCAGGCTCCTTTGAGAGTAGCCTCAAGCAGGTTGCACTTCTCAGCCCAAGGACACAGTTTTAATTAAACTCCTCTCTCCTACAGTTCCTCGTTCTGTGACTCTCTTCCAGTCTGGTCCTGGGAGAGGTTTCTGTCCACTCTGTTTTTGTTAGCTCCTAAGAACATCCTCTTGTTTATAACTGTCCGTGGTTTTATAAAGAATTCCTTCAGTTACTCCATTTGCGTGCACTTTGCTTTCTGTCAGACTATTAATGATATGAAGGATTAGCTTTTGAGTTTGTGTTAGAAGTTGTCTTAGAAATAAAAACAGTTCAGTATAAATGTGATCGTCCTGTTTCTTCACTCTCATTCTTTGGTATTAGCTATTCCACTAAACCTAAACAGTGTGTCCCCAATTTGTTTATCCATCCATAAAAATATGCTCAGGTATTTTTCAAAAGGAAGCAAAAGATGGGCAGTAGGGATAGATGAGAAAGCATAACCCAAATGGTCAAAAGGCAGGAAATATAGACAGATGCTAACACGTTGTCTCAAAAAACCCCAGTAAGCATGATGTTTTACGAACAGTCACCAGCGTTTAGCGAAAAGCCTGCTATGTGCTAGTCCCTATTGTGAACAACTGATGTATTCCATGCTGCTCCCTTGTTAGACACAGGACAGAGCCGCTCTCCCTGCTTACACGAAGAATCCGGCACAGGGCAGTGACGCAAACCCACTGGCCTTGTGTAGCCCACTCGCCTAGCCAGCTGTGCTGTTCCAGAAGGGGTTCTGCAAATAAGACTTCCATTATAACAGACAAGAATCATGTGAATGGATAAGCCTGCATAGTGATGTAATAGAAAACGCTGGGTTTGGAAGTGTTAGATTTGATTCCTACAGGTCAGTTTAAATCATCCCCCAGTGTGCCTGGTTTTCTTCTTGATACATTGTATAAGTTTTGCACATGATTTGTTAATTTGTATTATATTGTATTTTAATTGAGAATTTACAGTTTTTCTCCAGGTTTCTGATCTGTAACTATGCCGGTTCACAAGTCACCTGTGATCAATAAGTTTGGAGTAATATCTTCCACTTATCATGAAGAACTCTTGAAATCTAATTCTGAAAGTGAAAACAGAAAGAGGAGTCACAAACCAAGGTAAGTTTGAGATTTTATGCTATTTTGTGTTGGGGTTCTAATTCATTATAGATAATTTTGAAAGTTTAAAAAACTGTGAAATTTCCCCCCCCTTTTTTTCTTTTTCTGTTCTTGTTTGGTTCTATCCCAGGTCTCTGGGCCATCAGTCTCTGGTTCCTGATGCTCCAGGCAGTGTCAGGAGTGATATTTATGAATATGCAGCTTGGTCGTCTTGTGAGACTCCTAATAGTGGGAGCAGGGTGTCTCTGACTCTTTTGCCTGCTTTTGGGACTCTTTCCCTCCTACTGGGCTGCCTCATCTAGCCTTAATACATTGGGAGGTACCTATTATTTTAATTTTTTTATTGTTTTTATTGAGCTGTATATTTTTCTCTACTCCCCTTCCTCCCCAGTCCCGTATGTATGTATGTATGTATGTATGTATGTATGTATGTATGCATGTATGTATTTATACAGTATCCTGCCTGTAGGCCAGAAGAGGGCATCAGATCTTATTATAGGTGGTTGTGAGACACCATGTAGTTGCTGGGAATTGAACTCAGGACCTCTGGAAGAATAGTCAGTGCTCTTAACCACTGAGCCATCTCTTCAGCCCCCCCACTCCCTTTCTACTCTTTCCCATGATCCCCACACTTCCAATTTACTCAGGGGATCTTGTCTTTTCCTACTTCCCATGTAGATTAGATGGAGAGGTACTTATTATTATTATTATTATTATTATTATTGCATCTTTAAATGCTTTGTTTGGCCAATGTCCCCTGGAGGCCTGCCTTTTTCTGAAGGGGAACGGAGAAAGACTGGGTGTTGGGGGAGGAGGTATGGGGAAGGGACTGGGAGGAGAGGAGGGAGGGAAAACTTCAGTCAGGATGTGATAGATGAGAAAAGAATAATTAAAAAATTGTGAAATTATAAAAAACCCACAGCTTTGTAACTGGAGATAAAAATGCAAAAGATTAATATTTTCCAATTAGTTTAATGTATTAAGTTAGCATATATTGCAAAAATATTTGAAATAAACATTTTCTACATTTTCATATAATTTAAATTGCTACCGGATTCATGAAATGCATGAGCAAAAATTTTTAATAATGGCAATTTTAGTTACTTTTAGTCTTTTGCTTTTAAATTTAGACAGAATAGAATTTTCCCATTTTAAAATTATTGGGATAACATTTCTGAACTGAATTCTGTTGCTAAGACTTTACAATCATAAGAGGTGACTTTTTCCTATGTTTATTTAATTTTTTCAGTTGTTGTGGTTCTGGTTTTGTTCGAAAATCATACTAATCTGTATAAAAATGAGGGGGGGCAGGAAAAGTTACTATCTATCAAAACCTCACAGTGATATAGTCAATATTGTACCAATACATCAGATAAGTAAGTAAAAATGATTGGTGTATCTTAACCATCAAAGACATTGGATACAGAAACAGTAGGCTCGAGTGATGCTGACTTAGTAATTTTTTTTACTCTTTGAAACCCAGCCATCAGAGGAAAAGTCATTTGTATGAAGATGATTACATTTAAAACTGCAAGTTTTCCAGTGCTTAATATAGGAATGGCCAAATAAATGAAGTGCATATAACAACAGAATATATTGGAAATAGTTGTAAGAAAAAAAATTATTTTGTCATATTTAAAGGAGGTTCACAAGAAACTGGATGTTTCTAACTTAATATATATCACACTAGCTTGTTATTATACATCTCATGCGTGTCTAGTTTATTGTTGACCAGAATTACCTTCAGATAACGTAAGGTCTCAATAAGTGTGCAAAAACAATTGTACCTATTGGATACAATTTGAAACGTCTATTCTTTAGCTTTCTTCAGATCTGAGATACTCTCTTGTAGTCTCATCTTCTCACAAATCCATATCCCCAATACATTCAGAAAATCATTAAACTTTTCAGCTGTAGAGGCAAGCACATTGTTTCCCAGTTTTCTCCTTTCACTCTTACCAAATTGACATCGTCAAGATCACAGAAGTGTGCTAGGGTAATGGAGTATATGCTTTCCCTCCATGGTCTAACATTTACCTTGATGGTGATACAATTGGAAATTAGCCTTACATAGCAAAAACGATAATCTGAGGACTGATCATGCTGGTGACAACTGGCAGGATCTTCTACTCAACTTATGCTAATGGCTCCTCACCTAGATCCATTTTCCCATTTGCTCACATTAATATAATTTTTCGTAGGATACACAGTGAAGCATTAAAGCACACATTGCTCAGTTCTCCTTGCTGTTAACGTGACTGTGGATATGATCCCTGGAAAGCCATGTTAGAAGTTTTGTTATCGTTTAATTTTGTCGCTTCCTTTAAGTGGGAATTAGGATGTGACTAGAGCAGATGCCTTGAGTCACAGAACGGAAGATGTGTGTTGAGGACAGCAAAGTGGCAAGAAAACAAAGTGTGGACCTCCTACACAGACACTCCGACCTAGATGGCATAGCATGGGTCTTCTATTGGAAAAATAAATGTTTGTCTTGATTACAATAGTTTTGCAACTTTATATCAGTTAAACTCTTGCCTTTACAAATGTGTTTCTAGGTTGTTTGCAACATTAATGCCTCTGTAACAAAGCTACTAGCAATGCTCTACAGTCCCAGTTCATCTTTCTTCTCTTAATTCATCTTAATTCTTACTGATTACTTGACTGGATATGACATTCACTTTTGGGCTTTGAACCAGTTGAATTAGTAGAGAATATTTACCTCTTATAGCCTTTTTTCTGGGTTCTTACACATTCAAATATACAGAAAAGAGATGTTTTATGCATTGCCAACAAATAGTATACTCTGACTTACCCCCACTTCCTAACACCTGGTTCTATTATCAGTCTAAATTTTAGTGTTCTCCAGCATAATGCCTTCTGATGGAAAGAAAATTAGAAAGCCCCTTGTCTTATTGCATTTTCTCCTTGGATGTTATTTCCTTTATGCTTCTATGAGTTTATTCCTGAGAAGTGATATTCCTGATTTCATCAGATAGTTCCTTGTGGCATCAGATTACCTCATGCGCAATGGAAAAGTCACATGTATTAATATTTAAATTTTGCTTTAATTGATATTTTATACATATTACATATTGTGATAGTTTTATACTTGTGAAGCGCAAGTAATGCTCAAATCTGAGTTCTCATCATTTTTTTTTGTGCAAGAAGCCCTTAAATCCTTCATATTTCTGAGGTACATAATTTTTAAAGCTATACTTACCTTAGTATTCTCTAATGCACTAGAATTTATTCCTTTCTCTGTGTTGATTGGTACCTGATATTATCTTTCCCTATTCCCTTCCTTTCCCCCATTATAGACTTGATGATCACTCTCAAATTCAAGGAGACAAACTATGTTAGCTTCTACATATAACTGAAAAGATACTCCAAAGTATATTTATAAAGTATATAAATTTATAAAGTATAAAATACTACTCCAATTAGCACAATGTCCCTTAGCTACATCGTGTTGCTGAAAACGACAGGATTTTTATTTTTTTTATGGCAGACTAACATTCCACTGTGTGCTTATATCATATTTTCTTTATTCATTTATTCTAAAGTGGGTCTTCCTTTGGCTCCTGGAAAGGCTGGGTTATCTGATAGTTCTATTTTTAGCTTAGTTCTCTCTTGTTTCTTAGTTTCTAAGAATATTGACACTATTTTGATAATGAGTATTCCAGTTTCTACTTTCGCCCACAGTGAAAATAGTTTATTTTTCTTCATATTTCACTGATTTTTTTTTGCCCCCAAACACCCCCATTTTGTCAGGGTAAAGTAGCATGTTATTATGGCTGGGATTTCTCTTTCCCTGATTATTAGTGATGCTGAGAATTCTTTCTTCAAATTTGTTGGCTGTTTATGTTTCTTCCTTTCTTAAAAAATGAATATCTATCCAGATCATCTCTCCATCTTGTTGTTATATTGCCTAGCTTTACTACTGTTGAGCTGTTTGTGTTCCTTACACATTGCACACGTCTGCCCAGATCGTCTCTCCATCTTGTTGTGTTGCCTAGCTTTACTACTGTTGAGCTGTTTGTGTTCCTTACACATTGCACACGTCTGCCCCGGCCAAATGTCTCTTTTGCAAATATCTTATCCTTGTCTCCTGGCTCTGTTTTCAGCTTCTAATTCTTCTCTTTGTTGTGTCAAAGTTGTAATCACTTCACCTCTATTGCTTTTGTTGTCTGTGTTTCGGGGATGTTACCCAAAAAGTCTTTGTGTGCACCAGTGTTTCCTCCATAGTTTCTCCCAGTATCTCACAAGGTACTGCATTTTGTTCTTTGATCTATTTTGATTTTACTTCTGTGTTTGCAGTCAACTTTTATCTTTGGCATATGGGTGTCCAGTTTTCCCAGTACCGTTTATGGGGATTCTGTCTTTCCTTCAATATATGTTCTTGGTATCTTTGTGAAAATTCATTTGACTGTAAGCACACGAAGATATTTCTGGGTTATCTGTCCTGTGGATATGTGTATTAGTAGTTTTGGAAAATCATATGCATGAATCTGTCAGTCATGTCATTTCGCTTTCAGTGAATAATGGGAGAAATGAAAAGGATGAAATACTTGGGTATCTTTTCTTTTTGAATTAAATATATCATTATTTATACATGTATATAATATATTTAGATCCAGCCTACCCCCCATTTCCTCCCCTTCAGTTCCTCCTCTATCCCTGATTCCTCTACTTTTCCCTGAAGGTCCATCCTTTCTTAAGCAAAACATTTCAAGCAAAGTTTGTCTTTGTTATTTAAATACATGAATTCAAATACAGTTACCCATTTAACTAAATCTCTTTGAGATCAATAATAACATTTGAGGATAGATGATATTAAACATCAGAAGTCTGGGTGTTTTAAACTGTGCTTCAGAAGAACAACCTTGAGAGTCCTGTACTGTTACTAAACTCAGAAGAGAAAGTTTGTAAATTCAAGAGCAAACATTTGGAAAGGAAAGCATTCGGAATATTCTTCTAAATGTCTTTTGCTCGAAATTCAGTTTGTATTAACAACCTTTTCTTCCCATGTTGGCTTAGAATTCCATTTACTAGTAGCTATTAAGTTGGAGGACCTCCACTGTCGAAGTGTTTACTAATACTGCATTGTGAATTTAGAATCTAAAGACATGTCAAAATAGAATTAGAGACCATATCAGATCACAAGTGATATTAAAGGCGAGTCCTTATTTTTCTGGTTTTGTACCATAAAGCCTGTTGGACACGCACAGTGTGAAGATGCTGTAGTCACTCACACAAGTCAAGTGTGACAGAAGGTATTTCCAGTGTCTGACCTCAGAAGTCCAGGCCAAGATCAGTGAGTCAAGCTTGACCAATTCAGGGGTGTGCTGTGTTCACACTGCTGTGCACTCCATATCACTGACTTGACTACTTATTTATCCTCTTCAAGTTAAATTAATCTGTCCCAGAAATCCTGCTGCACCTACATGCATCATGGCTGCAGCAAGGGGCAGACCTCTTTCATCCTGTAGGCATGAACTTTTGATTTCTAGGAGAAGCAATGTTCATTAATTTGAAATTGCTATCTGAGGTAGTTTGCATGTAATTGCCCCCATTGGGGCATTGGGAGTGGCACTATTAGGAGTTGTTGATGTGGGATGCCCCTCTGTGTGTTGTGAATATATTTTATTACCATTGGTTAATACATAAGCTGCTTTGGCTTATGGCAGGGTAGACTATAGCTAGGTGAGAAATCCAAGCAGAGAAACAGGGAGTCGGGGGGACACCAGCAGCTGCTGGAGGAATAAGATGTCAGAGCATTACCAGTAAGCCATGGGCATGTGGTGATGTGCAGATTATTAGAAATGTGTTAGTTTATATATAGAGCTAGCCAGTAAGAGCCATTGGTCAAACAATTATAATTAATATTAAACCTCTAAATGATTATTTTATAAGTGGCTGTGGGAACTAGTAGGCAGGAGAGAAATTGGTCCAGTGGGACCAGGTAGAACAGAAAGAAAGTCTCCAGCTACATTTGGTGCCCAATCTGGTACATGAACACATGACCCTGAGATTAAGAGTCTCATGCTATACAGACTGAGCATGGTCTCCATGTTTAAAGTTTCTTCTTCCCAGAGTTGGGGCTGTAAGCATGACTCACAGAGCTGGCAGTGAATGTACCTCTGCTGTGTTGGATCACAGAATAGGTCAGAACCAACAGTCAAAGCTGTGAGTTTGGTCCTAGCCAGGCTTACTTAACAGTTTAAAAACTCTCCTGGTTAGAAAATGATTACAGATATGCCATAAAGGCAGATTCAGACAAAAGAAACCCCTAAAAAGGTCATAGAATGTTTAAAAAAAGGTGTGTAAGCTTAAGAAAGAAAGGGTTAGTTACTTTGTCCAACAAAAAGCAGGAAGCAGTTTGGAGAAAACTATGCCCAAATTCCCTAAATGATTGTTTATAAATGTTCATTTGCATTTAAAAGGGGATATGATATAGAGATCAATACTTTGCATTGGTATGGATCTTGGTTTATTGATAAAAATTTAACACCAATTTTGCTATATATATATTTCTGCTCTTGATTAAGGTATTGTGTTTGTGTAGCTCATTTAA
>LOJH01060812.1:387-11076 GCA_001685095.1 Ellobius talpinus
TTCCTCCCATTCCTGCCCAGACCACCGAGAAGCAAGATGTAACCTACCCGGCTGTGAAAGGTACCAAGCCATGTGACTAACATAGATAAGAATAGTGGGTTAATATAAGCTACAAGAGCTAATAAGTAGTCTGAACTAATGGGCCAATCAGCTTTATAACTTATGGAGATCTCTGTGTGATTTTTCTTTGGGGCTTGCCAGCTGTGGGGTACTGGGCAGGATAGAAACCCCAACAAGCTGGCCCTTCATGTTACAAATGTGAATGATTCTTACATATTGGTATTATACCCCCAGATCCTGTGAGTTCTTGTACTAGTTCTTACATTTGAACATCAGGAAACTTAATGCAATTCTTCACCATCACAGAGAACAGGAAGAAAAAGATCATTGCTTAATCTCAAATGAGCTCAGATAAAGTATTTGATTAAGCTAGAAGTTGAAGATTGACACACTTCTTAGTGAGACAGAAAAAGAAGTTCCTTAGCTAGGTAAATGGCAGACTTTGCAGTTTAGCAAAAAGTTTCTTTTATAGAGAAATGTATGACACGTTGACAGTGTAAGACAAACACAGGCTTTGGTCATTGACACAAGAAAGGAACTCTTGAGGACATGTTAAAGATAGATCATTTCACACCTACATATATCATGTGTTGTGTTCTGATCAAAGCCCCTACATTCCTCCCCTCCCCCATCCCTCCACCACTTTCCTCTCCCAATCTCATGTGCTCTTT
The DNA here is from genome assembly GCA_001685095.1 of Ellobius talpinus. Lineage (NCBI taxonomy): Eukaryota > Metazoa > Chordata > Mammalia > Rodentia > Cricetidae > Ellobius > Ellobius talpinus. The sequence continues at coordinate 1,119 of LOJH01060812.1, forward strand.
TGTTCTTTCATTGTTGTTTTGTTGTTGTTGTTGTTGTTGTTGTTGTTTTGAGACAGGATTTCTCTGTGTGACAGCTCTGGCTGTCCTGGAACTTGCTCTGGCTGGCCTCAAACTCACAGAGATCCACCTGCCTCTGCCTCCTGAATGCTGTGATTAAAGGTGTGTGCCACCACCACCAGCTTCATATGCTCTTTAAAAATAAAGCAAAAACAACAACAATAAACACCTTTGAGTCTACTCAGTGCTGTCAGGATGTGCATGGGTGTAAGACCATCTTCTGTAGCCTTGCATGCAGCTTATACTTTTGGGCTTTTATAATGAAGCAAAATGTTCTCTGAAGTTAGCTACAGCCTGCGATCTTTGATTTGTAAGGTTTTTGTCGTTCAGTTCTTCCTTTTTGTTCTAGAGTTATTCATCAAAAATGTTATTTTGGGATGTTTAAGTCATGGATTTGTTATTATTTTCTTATTGTATTGCATTATGATTGGGAAAAAATTCTGCTAGATCCTTTCTAATTTATGGACTTCCCTCCTAACCTAACTCATTCTGGTTTTTTAATGCTGAACTTTCCCCATGATTTTCTACCAGTTGGTAGGCTGGTGGAATCTGAGGCTGAATTCTTGGTATGTGCCAAGGATGATGGCCACACCTTCTTGTCCATCTTATGTAAGCATATAAATGCCTACTTTTCTGTTTTGATAGTTTGCTTCTTTGATTTTATTTCATCAGCTATGTAGCTTGTTTATTTTATTTTATTTTGTCAGCTATTAAGACTGCCACTCCAATTTTCTTTTAGTTCATATTTGCTTTATATATTACTCCCATCCTTTGGTTCTCAAATCCCTCTCCACGTTATGTGTGGCTCCTGTGTGTGGGAATGATGGACTGGGTATATGAGGCATTCAACCTAGGGCTTCACACATGCCAGGCAAGCATTCAACCACTGAACTGGATCTTCAGCCTTTAGGTGTGACTCTAATTTTTTTGGATTTATGTATGTATTTGAGTGCTTTATTTTTATGTGTGCCTGCATGAGAGAAGAGGGCATCAGATCCCACTAATGATGGTTGTGAGCCACTATGTGGTTGCTGGGAATTGAACTCAGGATCTCTATAAGAATAGCCTGTGTGCTCTTAACCACTGAGCCATCTCTCTAGCCCTCAAGATGTGATTCTTAATAAATAACTATTCCTAGATCTTTAACAAATAGAATACAAATTTAATCAGAGAATTCATGTCTGTAAGTGGTATATTTTGGCAAGTTCACAGTTATTATAATTACTTTATTTTTAAAGTTTTTTCTGCCTTCTAAGCCTTACCATTTGCTGTATTATTTTCTTTTATCTTTCTTTCTCTCTATTTTAGAATTTCCTTAGATAGTATCTTGATATTCATTTATCTACATATATGTATGAATCTATAGGTCAGGCTGGTCTAAAACTAATTATGTATCTCAGTTTAGTCTCAAACTTACAAGAATCCTCCTGCCTCAGTCTCCTATTTGCTAGAATTATAGGTGTGTTTCACCATATCTGACTCTTTTATTTGAATAAAATACTCTTAATTATTATGATGTCACAGTGTTTGCAAAATCACAGTTGTTCCCAAAGTTCAATTGCACTATTTCCCTTTGCCGTAGTAATTCTAAAGAAGAGTGAAATCTTCACTAATTTTTGCAAAGATAATTTTTTACCTTATTCCACAATTGTAGTTCTTGCTCTGGCTGTAATCTTTGAGGTGATATTGGAGCACCTAAAGATAAAGTTTTGAATAGATTAATGTTACTATATTATATTTCTTTTTCAAATTAGTTATTTCTATGCAATTCCTTTTCAGAATCCAGTTGTCATTTCTTGCTATAAATTACTACCAAGCTAATTCAACTGGATATGTCAGCATTTGACCTTACATAAAATCATAATTATGAAAGGAACCCCAATAACAGACTGAGAGATAGTACTCTCAATAATGAATTACCTAAGTCGTTACATAAAAACATATCTGAATACTCATAGCAACTTTTCAATTGGCCTGAAAGAGGAAACAATCCAAAAACATATGAAAAACTGTGATAAACATTTCAAATTCATTTTTCCTTAATCCTCATATTATATTATTTAATTTAAGCTATAGTAATAGTTGCAGTTAGCTATATTTTCTGTGCTAGTGATCTAATTCTGGTACTTGCATGCATGTGTGTATGTATGCTGGGACTCAAACCAACAACCATGAGCATACTAGGCCTTTACTAACGATGACCAGTCTTTTCTGTGGCAGTGAGTTTTAGGAATAACTTAGAAGCATCATGCAGAGAGCTGATTACATTCAGAACCTGGTGGAACCCCTTCTCATGGAAAAACCCTTCATGCAGTGATACATTTCTCACCACACCACAAACATACGTGTCCGGCACTGTTTTCACATGAGCTGCATTCTGCGCTCTTTCTGCCTGCAGAAAAGGATGAAGCTGTGATATCACATCTTCTTATAAAGTCCCTGGAGAGCTTCCTGAGTGAGACTTTGTTTGACAGGCGCTTCTGTGATTTAGTCATCTTTATTTTATATGTTTGAGTATTTGTCTGCATGCATGCGTGTGCACTACGTGCATGCCTTGTGGCTGAGAAGTCCAGAAGAGAGCATCAGATCCCATGGGCAGTTGCAAGGTCCCATGTTCGTGCGTGGGAAGAGAACCCAAGTCCTCTGCATGAGCAGCACATGTTTTTAACCATTCAGCCATGTCTCCAGCCCCAGCATATTGGTGTGAAGAATAAAGTTTTCCATTCCCAGACCTTATCATCTCAGGACAAAGTGAAGTTTTCAGCTCAGCTACCCTGCATTAGGGCAGACTTCATCACCGAGACCATAGGGAGTCTCCCAGGAGCCACTTAGAAATTGCCATTATGCTTAACCACTTCTATCAAAATCAAAAAATGGGTGCTTTGGGGCCCTTCTACAAAACACATGAAGTACCGTCTCAGGGTAAGAAAGGTGCAGAACCTAAAATAAAATGTTTTTCTATAGTTGATAGAAATCCACTAATATCTGTCTGAACTCAGACACAGAGGAGCATTGCTTTTCTCTCTTTTCTAGAACCGATAACGATGTTTCCCTCAAGCCCTTGGTGTGTTATTCTAGTTTCTGCTGGGTAAACTATAACGAAAGAAGGTTCACAGTTTTGGAAACTGAGGTCTATGCTCCAGCCTCTGGTGAGAGTCTCAAGGTGGATAGAGGACCTCTTAGATCAGTGGTTCTCAAACTTCCTGATGCTGTGATCCTTTAATAATAAAGTCCCTCATGTTGTGGTGACCCCCAACCATAAAATTATTTTCACTGATACTGAATAACTGTAATTCTGCTATTGTTATGAATCGCAAAATAAATATTTTGGGAGATTGAGATTTGTCAAAGGGGTCATGATCCAAAGATTGAGAACCACTGTGGTAGCATGATTGTGTAATCAGAGAGACAGCCAGAGGGCAGGGAGGAGCCAGTCTCAATCTCATAACAACCCACTTTCCAATCATCCAGAGTCCCAAGGGAACTCCTTTAATCCCTTCTGAGGCAGACTAACACACCCTTCTACCTGCTAACCAGACTAACACGCCCTTCTACCTGCTAACCAGACTAACACACCCAGTCTCCCAGTGCCCCACTAACCCCAATTCACAAAGGCTCATCATCTCTCAGTGTTACTGCACTGAGAACCAAGATTCCCGAACTTCGATTCCGTAAGGTACGCTTGATCCATGTCACCTGGGATATGGACTGTACACAGGACTGGCAGAAGCTGGCACTTGCACTACGCTCCACATTTTCCAAATCAACACCACTCTTTCCTTCTAGGTCATAAAAATGGCAGCTTTTGCTCATTTTCACTCAGGTATTTCTACTTAAGCACTGTGTACTAAAACATCTGATTACTTTGAAGGTGGAACCCATGCTGTTCTTGCTAACACTTCCCTGCAGTTAGTGTGTGAGAAACAGCGACTATTAACTGAATATTAAGAATTAATCAATGAACAGGAGTTCTGGGTAGGAAAAACATTCATTGTTAGTCTTGGCCATTTGATCTCTTATTGCTACAGGCATAATCAGATGACTGGCAGATACCCAGAGTATATTCCTCTTTATGAGAAATCTCCCTCTTCCAACATGTCCCCTGAGTTAACTATTTCCACCCTGCACGTCCGGCTGGCTTTTTTTCATGTCACTAGCTTGCGGCCCTTGTGTACTCTGCTACTTTTTTTTTCCCTTTCACTATGTTTATTGACACTTATTTTCTCCTGCTTCTACAGCATTTATTCTCTCTCTCTCAGATATGTCTAGTTACACTTGTATACTGATTGCACTTGTTAGACTACTGCCAATTCTTGCTTATGTATGCTATGCATGTCTCTACCCCCACGTTTAGGGGCTTGGGACTAATTGCAGATCAATCACACTGGCTGTTCATCCTGCCCACTCCTCACCCTACTACATTTAAGAGAAATGAAATTTGTTTTTTGTTTTTGTTTTTGTTTTTTTTCCTGTCTGATAAAGAATGAAGGGAGAGAAAAGCAGTCAGGGGACTTGCTGACAGTGAAGGAAGCCTTTTGCTTGAATAATATCAAGGTTATTTATGATATGATAGGTCAGCCAGCAGATTTGCTCTTTTAGAAATAAAACTGACGGCTCATCTACTTTTTTCTAGAAACCTGCGGCCCACCCAGTTCTCTAAGATAGTCATTTTCCACAGCAGCAGAAGCCACTGCAAGCACCTTGCATGCAACATGCATGAAAAGCATAGCTTTTTTCCCCCTAACAAAACAATTTTTAAAACTATAGTTATCAAGGCTGGTACCATGGCTAAGAGCCCTGTGTGTCCTTCTAAGAGCCTGGATACAATTCCCTGTACCCTCATGGTATTTCACAACTGTCTATATAATTGTAGTCCCAGGGGATACCACACCCTCTTCTGACCTTCCTGGACACCAGGAACACATGTGAGGCACAGACATATATCCAGACAAAGCACCTATATACGCTAAATAAATAAATACCAATAAAGGTTATGATTATCTGGTTACAGGCAGTTTATCTGCTACTGCCAGGCTACTGATCTCTTTGCAATGTATTAAATAAACCTGCTTTCTTTCTTCAAAGATGAAACAAAACAAAAAACGCTATAATTATCTCCTTCCTTGAGAAGGTAAATGAAATTATCATTCTAGTATTTCCAATAAAATATTTAAAAAAGAAAAAGGCTACTTTAGCTTTCATAAGTCTTGGTGAATCACTGCTGCAGAAGGTTAATATGCTGCTATGTGGCTGCTATCTGACTTTCATATCTTTCAGAGGACAACTTGTGGATGCCGGGGATCTAGCTCAGGTCTTCACCCTTGGCCATCTCACCTTTCCTGTTACCTTGCTTTCTAAATGAGGAAACCTATTTTTCCTCAGTGTCTCAGCCACAAAGATCAAAGTGATGAAACAAAGGCAATAAAAACTTATCAGGAAAGGAATATTTGTCTCTTTCCTTCTCTAACTGAGGGTTAGGCTATGAGCTCCGAAAGTGCTCTGCGTCTGTGATGTGAAGTCCTTAATATTTCTGAAAAATTAACAGCCTGCTGAACTGGGCCTAACTGGAGAATTCGCGTTTGGACAAGACAGAGTTTGGAATTTTAAGGACCCTAATAACGTAGGAATAAATAGCCCCCCAGGTTGCCTGGTAACTAAACTTTCTTTACAGAAGAGTCAAGGGACACATTTTGCTCTGCCATTCATTCGGAGCTTCAGACCTTCCTCACTGGTTTTGCTTGCTGCTCCTGTGGTTTCCCGGCAGCCAAGCTGGGGGTAGGTCCCTGTTGTCATCAGGTCCCACCCGCGTTGTTAGTCTTAGGTGCCCATCACTAGAATCCCGGGTAAGCCTAACATCGCTTCAACTTTCTGTGATCAGAATTCTAATCCTTCTGAAAACCTGTAAGCCCCCCGCCCCTCCTCCACTCTGTATGTAACTCAACAGCCAGCTTATCGAGAGCTGAGCACACCCCAACTTAACCTCGCCTTGGAAAGGGGAGCAGCAGACTTTTTTCCCTCCAATAACTGCGATGAAAAGGGCAGTTGTTTTAATTTTCTTTTAACTCCCACTACGGAGTCTGCAGTTCATCCCTGCTGCTTCCCCAGCTGGCTGTCCCTGTAGTCCTGAGCTTCAGTGGAAGGTGGGTTCTAGAAACCCCGAGAAGAGACAAGGAAGGAAGCGCAGAGAAATCGGTGCAGCGGGAGCCTGAGGAAAGCATAAGGCAGAAAGCAGAGGGTGGCATCTTACCTCTGCAGGCGTCCGAGAAGCAGGCGAGGAGCAGCAGCAGTGACAGGAGCAGTGCAGAGGCCACTTGTCCCCCAGACAGCCCTGGGCGGCTACCCGGTGCTCGGGCTGCTCGCGACATCTCTGTCACTTCCAAGCGGCTCTGGACTGGCGGCCAGGGACCCTGTGCTGTGCGGGTGTTCTGGTTGTCCCTCAGCGTCCCGTCCCCGGTGCGTCTTTTGTTGAGCTCAACCACCAAAGCGACCATCACGGCGCGCCACCAACTTTTAAATCTGGCGCACACGTGGGCTAGCCTGTGCGGTCTCCGCGCGTGACCTCGCCGCCCCCTGGCTCCCTGGCGTCACCCGGACCTGCAGCCGCCCCCGCGGGACATGCTCTCCCTGGCCGTGTCTGACTCAGGGCACCACGCAGTTGGCTCTGAGCTGGAGAGTGAAATTAAACCACGGCGGTTCACTCCCACCTCTGGTGGGACTTGGGCGGGAGCCAGAGGGGGTGTCAGCGTCCAAAGCCTGAAATCAGGGTGGTCAAGTTGGCGGAGATGGCAACACTGTCCCTTGTGTCTCTTGGAATGGCACAATATGCCTAGTCCGTTTGTGTGGGTTCCCTGGCCTGCAGTTACTTGAGCTCCGAGTCTTCTGGCTGTCGAAGTGCCCTTTTTTTTCCTTCCCTACTTGAACTCCAGTTTGGTGTACAGTACCCAGGGAGTCAGAGCGATGCTACTTCTGCCACAATGTAGTGAGGACCATGACTATGTGGTCCAAAGCCCCAAACGCCTGCAAAGTCCGAAACCATTCCTGGATATGCAATTGTCAGTTTGAAAACGTGATGAGGAAAGGACAGGACTTGGACACAGTGGTTGAGGTGTAGAAGGTGCGGTTGTCTGCAGGGCACAAGGCTAAAGTGGCTTTTTCTCCCCTGAGGATGCTCTTCCCTCTAATTTCCAGCGGAACCTCACTTCCGCTATCCCCACACTCCAGGAACCAGCCACTAACAGGACACGGAGAAAAGCAATTCTAATTTCCTTCTGCAAAAGAAAGGGCAACTGATCTTATTTGACCTCTTTTTGAAAGGTGAGGAGCTCCAAGGAAAGGACAGGAAGGAAGCACAGTACAGTTCCTTAAAGGGGCACTTTGGGGTCATGTAGCCATGAACTTTCTCATGCAATTGCATTTAATATTCATGACATATCTGCAGTGTAAAAAATCCTAAAAAAAACTATTGTAAAATACACTGTTAAAATGTATGTAAGAAAATTCTGATTTAGAGAGAGTGACAACCTAGTCAAGCTTAGCAATCCCTAAAGACAATTAACTTTTGGTAAAGCATTCTAAATCCATACCCAATACTGTGCAACGTGAGGCAGAATGGAGTTGTGTCTTTGCAAATACAGAGAGAAGTAGGAATGAAACCCTGGTGATTAGATAAAAAAAAATGCTGGTTACCATTTTAAAGCGGATTATATACAAGACACATGTGAGAAAGGCAAGATTATAATGCGGTGATGGAGGAGAATATATTTGATTGAAGACTGCTTGCATTTTGATGCAATTCCAAAGTAGCAATAAATAAACTAAGGCAGGTGGTACAATGCAGCAGAGTTTCCCATAATGGGGCAGGGGCTGGGAGACAGGGGCACTGTGGCTCGGGTCTTCCCCTTTCTTTCTCATGTCTCCCAGGGGGTCTCTGAAAGATTCCAGGTCTAAGGAGCCAGTGTGGTGTGGGTCAGCCACGACCACCGGGTGCTGTCTTTACCATGCCCCTCAGTGCCAGGAATGTAAAAGAAAATGCATGCATGACCCGAGCTGGGCTGCTCTGAGCGTTCTCGAATGTGTCCCTGGGCCACACATGGGAGAATTTTCTGCGCTGTATACCTAGGGATGGAATTATGAGGTCAAAGAGGATGATCTAGTTAAACACTATAGCAAATAGGTTTTTAAATGATTATGCTGACTTACACTCCCATCAACAGTGAATGAAGTTTCCATAGCTGCTAATTCATGTAAAAAAAATCTTTGCCAGCCTGGTGAATGTGATATTTCATTGTGGATGTACTTTGAAGTTTCTAGTTTATCAATGAGACCAGCTGCTTTTTTGTAAGTATATTGACCATTATTGTTTCTTCTATAGTGAACATCCATTGATCTCCCTTTCCCACCCCTTCAATTGGTTAGTTAGTTTGTGTTCTCGCTGATTTATGTAAAGGCTTTACATACTGTAGAACCTTTTTTGGTTAAACTGCAACAGACACCTATCTCCCTACTTGTTGCTTCTCTACTGTCTCATGTGAGTTTCCATTTTTGAAGATGTGTTTAAGGAAACATGGACAGAGGTCACATCATTCTGAGACTTGGATAGCAAGACAAGGTAGATGGCTGAATAGGGGCAGACTTATTTCCCTAGGAACAAAGATTGGGAATAATTAAATGGAAGATGACTACCCATGTGTATCCCTCTTTGTCTCAATATTTTTTAAATAATAGCTAAACTCTAAATCTGGATTATATCTCAATTTCTAACAGAGAAAGAGGCCAGGACTAGATATGACAGGTCGGGCTGGACACTGGGAATCAAGTTAGTGAGAGCTAAATGTGCCTATTTGTGTCACAAAATCCAAATTTTGTTGTCTATTGTATTTTTGCCTTCATCTATCTCTTCTAACCCTGTAGATTACTAACCTCTCGCTTTCCAAAGTCTTTTGATTGGAAAGATGTTTGGATGCACGATTCTTACTGGAAATCACCCCCAAAGATAGACTTCTCAGGATACAACCAAAGCCATTACTTTATACAATGAATACATCACTTAAAACAAGACTGTCTCACGTGACCAAAGATCAGCTGGAGACCGAGTGCATAGGACAGTCAAATGCATAAAAAGAGGAGGAGAGGAGCAGGGGGCAGTGCTAAACACCTATCAATCCAACCCTTAGGAGGCTAAGGCATAAGAGTTCTAGCATGAGCCTAGACTACATCGCCAGACCCTGTCTCAGGAATCCATAAACCAAAGCAAAACAAAAACAATAAAAATACAATAAATACAAGAAAGAGGGGGATGCAAACCAAGTAGGTCATTGCTGTTTAAGAATCCCCACTGCGGGGTAATTAATGTTGGTGAGACATCAGGGCCCAGAACTGTGAGAAATGCCACAACTTTTGTGAGAGGGAAGCTTTTTGTACTTGCTGTTAATACTCATTTAAAGCACTTTCCAGAAATAATAAGCCATGCTGTTCAAAGGCCTTCCCCATGAAGTGATTTTCAGTTTCATCCAATGTGTACAGTCACTGGGAGGCAAGGTGATGGCAAGTCAAAGGCCCACGTGGAAGTCCAAAGCCGCCTTGGCTACTGTTCTGCAGCACAAAACTGGTTTGGGGACTCTTGAAGTCAACTGTCATTTGCAGGTAGGTGTCTAGTTACTGACTTCCCCACGTGGAAGTCAGACCAGGTTCAGAAGCAGCAGCACAAGGTTATCTCAAGGACAGCCTGGAGGCATAAAATCCCTTTCAAAAGAAGTAATGAAAGGCACAGCTCCTGTAATCTCAGCTGTTGGGAGACTGAGGCTTTGGGAGTTCAAAGCCAGCCTGGGTTCTACAGCAAGCTTGAGGCCAGCCTGGGAGAAAGAAGAAAAGAAGGAAGGAAGGGAGAGAGGGAGGGAGAGAG
>LOJH01060818.1:0-10372 GCA_001685095.1 Ellobius talpinus
GTATGTACTCACTTATTAGTGGATTCTAGCCACAAATAAAGGTCATTGAGCCCACACTGTATTTCAAAGCATCAACGGGGCTTCTCATTGTGGCTCATAGGAAACCATAAATGGTTTGTTTCCCTTTTCTTTCTTATTTTCTATCATGACACTGATTTTCAGCTGGCTGCATCACATGGCAAGAAAGTGTAACCTATGAGCATCCTGCTTACTCAGCTGAGAGTAACAGCTGTTCCAATAAACAATTTGATGCTCAGCACCTGAGACTGGTTTTCTCCTCCCAGGAAAACTGCAAGCTCAACAGAAAGTAGGCAGGCATGCAAAAGTTTCCTAGCCTGCTTCCCTTAATGGAGGAGAGAAGCAGAGCAGCTTGGGAGGAAATACTCATATTTTCACGAAGTAGAACTGGTTTCTGAGTGGATAATTTCAACTGAGCTTCTTTTGTTGGGGTCTTGGCAATTTAGAAAGTCTTGTTGATGGAGATCTGTGGAATTCGCCTGCTCAAGGTAAGAGACGTTTTGTTGCTATTTCAGTCTGTCACAAGCTGTGTGCTCATAATTGCAATGATCCTCTCCAAATTCTTGATTTCTGATGCTTGCCAATTTCACTTGTGTAAATATTCCTATCACGACTGATATTAATTTGGCACATAATGTTCACCACTGGCTCTCATCAGCCAGTGTAAGTGAACCTGGGACATCAGTGTCTTTCTTGATTCAGTTAGTACCTTTAGGGAAATGGAGAGGCTGGGTAAAGCCCTGGGTTGGGCTCTGGATTTCTCATTGCAGACCATGGGAGGTGATGGTAAGCAATGATCCAAGCCAGTGCATATGGTAGACAGAAAAGGCACATGGTAATGAACTAGGGATGCACAGGCAGGCATCGTATCTGGTAATCTGGGGCTAATCGGTGGTGGGAATCCAAGGTGAGGGTCAAAACCCACCGTTTATTTTTAAATTATAGAAGCATGTAAAAATATTTTGCTTGTATATATGTATGTGCCTGATGCCTAGGAAGGCCAGAAGAGGGTGCTGAATCCCCTGGAACTGGAATTGAGGACAGGTGTGAGCCACCACGAGGGTGCTGGGAAACAAACACAGGTCCTCTGCAAGAAGGGCAAATGCTCTTACCCACCAAGCCACCTCTCCTTTTTTTATCACTAAAGGGTGGTACCACTGATCACCTATGTGAGAAACCCTCTGTAGTTCAGTTGCTTTAGCCATATAGAGGGCTATGTGGGCACACCTGAGAGACATAATGGGTTTTGTTCCTAACCAGTGTAGTGAAGCATTATCTCAGTAGAATGAGTTTGTTTTTGGTTTCCCAGTGTATTTCAAAGTTGTTCTTATACTGTTCTCCAATTCAGTGATGGTATAATGGTATCATTTCTAAAACACAATGCACATCCTTCATAAAAAAGATTTTATTGCTAAAATAACGTGAAAAACCACCTGAACTGTGGGAAAGAAACTCATATCTGTAGAACTTGCTCATCACAGTTGCCACAAACTTTCAGTTTGCAATGCCCCCAGAGTATCTGGAAAATACCATAAGCAAAGCACAACAGAATGATTTTAAATAATGACTCTTTTCTTCAAGAGACGTTACAATGATGTATTGTTATAATGTATGTAAAGAACTTACTGTGGTGCCTGGCATTAGACAAGTGCTCAATGTATAGAAGAATTAAAATAAGGCTAAAATGCATGGGAATTAATGGTGTTTCCTAGAAACAGTCTCACAAATTAGGTCTTTCTAGGTCATCTCCAGGGCTGGCAGTAGATCTGGTAGGATCAAACAGCCCCCCCAAATCAGATTAGGTCAGAGATTTATTGTTCAATGTAATTATTGATGTGAAGTAAATAAAAATATGTTTGATAATTCTCATATCTTCCAAACTGTTTTTTAAAAAAACTCTCAAGTTTGTTTTTACATCTGATATGAAAATGGATTTGAGGTGCATAAGAACCACAGTGAAATACAGTTTCATGATGAAGTTCTATTAAGATTATATTATACAGATGTGCGATTCACTCTGGGATGCATGCTAATATAAGTCCACATGCACCACATATGCAGATGCTCAATGTGCAGCTCTCAGGAATGTTGTTCTTCAGAGAAAGCATCTTCTGCTTTTTCTTCACTAATGTCCAGTAGATTGCTATAGTCCTGATGATCCAGAAGGACCTGGCACTGGTGTTCCTGGGTTTCCAGAATCTATATACTTGAGAAAACAACCACTTGGTACTTATGTAGGCTTCCGAACTTTCCCTATGTCTTACTAATGGGCTGTCACTCTTCCTCCTCCCCTATTGTTCTTAGGACAACTGTAAAATTGATTCTAAAAATTTAAGCCAACTATGTCAATTTGCTGCTTAAACTCTAGAATGACCAGCTAGTCAACCCAAACTCTGCACTGTGAATGTCTCCCAAACTCTGTACTGATCAGGTCCTCCTGTCCTACAACCTGCTTCTTGCTTCACGATATTTCCATGTCTTAATCTTAGCATTCACACTTTCTTCCGGCTCTTTACCAGAGATGGCCCTTAGCTCACTGCTGTTTGCCTTCTCATTCTCCCCAAGAAGGAGTTTCAAAAGCAGATGGTATCTCTTTTTCTTCCCTTCCTCCCCCCACTCCTCTTTCTCTCTCAGGTTTATTTTTCCTTTGTAGATGGCTCCTGAACAAACTACATTTGGTAAGATAAGAACAATCTATTTTCACTTAACACAGCTTTCAACCTGCTTGGGAAAGCTTTGTCAACAATGAGAGTAAAAGTAAATCCTACTGTTTTTTAAGACAATGTATGAATATATTAAAATCAATTTGCTTTTAGTTACTGATTCAGTTCAATTTCATGTCCATACTTCAGTTCCTCATCTACTTTAGGTATTTTTCCTTCTTCCAGGCTTGAACTTGATTTAAAGTCCCATTGACCAATAGGAGCAAGAGAATCTGGCCTCTTCCATTTGGTTCCCTTTGATTTCCAACCTCTGCCTCACCCTGAAATTCCTTTGGCATTTTCAGAATCAGGCTTAAAAGAAGGTGTGATTGAGGGCTGAGAGGTGAATGGGCAAAAGATCCTTTCAGGCTGAGTGTGCCTTGGCAATTCTGTCCTCCTTGGCGGGATGCAGTTTGCGTGTAGCTTCCAAGGCTTCACATGTTGAGGGCTTGGTCCCCACTGTAATGATGGGGGTTTGGGTGGGTGAGGGTGGGACTTTAAAAGGTAGAGCCTAGTGGGATGTCCTTAGACTTTCCAGGGAGCTTCCCTCAAAGGAATTGAAGTAGCTCTTTTGGGACTCAAGGTTTTAAAGTAATGAATTGTGGGTAAGCCTAACTCATTTTTGTTTTGTTTGTTTGTTTTGTATTGTTTTGATTTTTTTTGAGACAGGGTTTCTCTGTGTTCCTTTGGTACCTATCTTGCAACTAGTTCTTGTAGACCCTGGGTCTCACACTGACAGAGATTTGCCTGCCTCTGCCTCCTGAGTACTGGGATTAAAGGCGTGTGCCACCCCTGCCTGGCTGGTGTGGGACAATTCTGTATTCTGTCTATTATGTTTTAAATAAATGCTGATTGGCCAGTAGCCAGGCAGGAAGTATAGGCAGTACAACCAGACAGGAAATAGAGGCGGGGCAATGAGAACAGGAGTATTCTGGGAAGAAGGAAGTTCTCCTCCACAGTCCTGTCCAGACACCGAAGAAGGAAGATGTGACCTACCCTGCTGAAAAAGGNTTATGTTTTAAATAAATGCTGATTGGCCAGTAGCCAGGCAGGAAGTATAGGCAGTACAACCAGACAGGAAATAGAGGCGGGGCAATGAGAACAGGAGTATTCTGGGAAGAAGGAAGTTCTCCTCCACAGTCCTGTCCAGACACCGAAGAAGGAAGATGTGACCTACCCTGCTGAAAAAGGTACCGAGCCATGTGGCTAACATATAATAAAATAATGGGCTAATGTAAGTTATAAGTGTTAACAAGAAGCCTGAGATAATGGGCCAATCAGTTTATAACTTATGGAGACCTCTGTGTGATTTTCATTAGGGCTTACTGGTTGTGGGAACTAGGCAGGACAGAAACCCCAACTTTTGAATTTCTTTCTTGTTTCCTGTTGGAGATGTGGCATCTTCCTCCTGTACATACTCCTGTTACTCCAGTGCCATCTGCCATGGGGTCCTAACCAGAGCATAACCAGTGTCAGCAATGGCTTGCCCTTGAAGATCCAGAATCATGAGAAAGATAAATCTCTTTAGTTTATGAACTTACCCAGCCTTATGTTATTTGCTAAAGTGACCAAACTGCACTATAATGTATCCCTTGACTGTCACATGCTCTCTGTTAAAATTTAAAAAATTATTTTCCTTGAAAATAGGAAAAAAATACTCTCATTGGGAGCCCATCATCTGATTTTTCTCACTGATCTCACTGACTCATCTTGCATGAATCTTTGGCTCTGTGATTCTATGGAAAGCACATTGCCTTATGGCCTCTCTATGAAACTGGTCGCTTGTGGCATGCCATGTCTGCCAGCAGAAGAGACAACCACAACAGGATTCTTCTTGGAATACACTTTATTTGGAGCATACAACTTGAGGATGATGGCGAAGGACCCAGACCCCAGGCGCGCACTGCTTATAAGCAGTGGAGAACAAAGGCCATGACGTATCCACGTCCTATTGGTCTAGGTCTCTCCTGAGCATACGGGTCAGCTCCTGATTGGAGGCTGGATCACGCCACTCGGGTTGGCGCGTGAAACACCCAGGGACGAGGAAAAGGCTAGATGCCAAATGGCGGCGGTAAAGGAGAACATGGCAGTGCTGCGGCGCCCTACAGTCGCTCAATGGCAAAGACCCTTCAGTCTGTCTCAGGCAAGCTGTGCTGGCTAGTTTTATGTCAACTTAATACAAGGTACAGTCATCAGAGAGGTGGGAGCCTCAGTTGAGAAGTTCCCTTATAACAGAGGGCTGTACAGAAGCCTGTAGAACATTTTCTTAATTAGTGATTGATGGAGGGGGGCCCAGCACACTGTGGGTGGGTCTACCCCTGGGCTGTGGTCCTGGGTACTATAAGAATGCTGGCTGAGCAAGTCATGGGGAAAAAGCCAATTAGCATCTCCCCTCCATGGGCTTTGTATCAGCTCCTGCCTCCAGGTTCCTGTCCTGTTTGAGTTCCTGTCCTGATTCCCTTCAAGGATAAATATAAGCCAAATAATCTCTTTCCTTGCAAGTTGCTTGATCACAGTGTTTTATCACAGCAATAGTAACTCTGAGTAGGACACCAGGCATCTCTCAACATTGTTCAGTGTGTCCACTCTGCCCACTGGAAACATCTGCCATCTTGCTCTAATACTCAGAAGGATAGACTGCCATCTAGCCAGCTGTCTTTCTGCTCTGCTGCTGCAGTTGCCTAAGGCAGGCTCCTATTTTTACACTATGGTCTCTGTGAGCTGAGCTGGGAAACCTCTCTGAGGAATCTCCCTCACATTTTCCTCTGACTTCATGGTGCCAATGAAGACCCAAAGCTCTTTCTCCATGAAGTTACATACTGTCCTCTCTGTAATTCTCTCAGGGCATGGATACGAGGTGGATTTGGGCTCATGGGTCCAAGGTCTATCCTGGATGGTGGCTTAGACCTTCACACATTTCATTAGAATTTGTTGGGGGGTAGAAGAAGCTAGCAGTATCTTTTCTATTATTCCCAGTTTGGGTTTCTATTAAAAATTTGAAGACAATTTCAATCATTACATTTGGCATCTAATTGATTCACAGAGCCGCAGCCCAAAGCAAAAGAGCTAAGGAAGGTGTTATCTGCTTCCTGTGGTAGCATAAGTAAGAAGCTAAGCCAGGAAGGAGTACCTCCTCTTCCCGGTGTCCTGTGGGACAGTCCACTTGTTGACAGTGAATTCCAGGTGTACTACCAGATTTGGGGTTGTATTATACAATGGCAGGAACGGTTTTATGAATCCTGGGGTTGGGGAGGAAGGGATTGTAGGAATGGAAGTGAAAAAGTCCTGGATGTTGTATTAATACATTTCTTGTTACTATGACAGCATACCTGACACAGGGTAATTTAAAGGATGGAGAATATGTTTTGATGTACAGCTTGAGGATACAGCCCATTCTGGTGGGGAAAGCATGAAGACAGAATTGTGAGGCAGCTGCTTAAATTGCATTTGCAATCAAGAAGCAGAGTGAGATGATTGCTTGTACTCAGCTTGCCTTTTTGTTTCTTTGTTGCTTATTACATCACAGGGTAGTGTCTCTCACATCCAGAATAGGTCTCCTCTCCTCAGTTAAACCTTTTTGAACAGACCCTACGAGACACAGCCAAGGTATATCTCCTAGGTAATTCCAAATGCAATCAAGTGGACAGGGTACATGAACTGCTACACTATCTATAGTAGAAGCTTAGAGAGAAATGTGACCTTAGAAGGAGAACTTAGAAGTGAAGGTTGTGGTTCAGCAATGCAGGTATGGGCAGAATAGTGCCAGGCATTGGGAACTGAGGATCTGAGCTCTTTTCTTCCCTCAGTGGAGTTTCTCACAGGTCATGCCTGTGTCTAGGGTGGCAGTTAAAGCCCAACAGTGAAAGAAAACACACATAGACTTTAAGTAGGAGGCAGATTCTTCTTATTTATGTGTTAGTTATCTGTCTTTCTGGAGTAAAATCCCCACAATGAAAAAGACATTCTTGTGATTTGTTTCTGATGCATCTCTGGCACAGCATGGTGTCAGGTAAGAATGTGCTGAATAAATGGAGGAATGTCAGGCCAGATGGATACAGAAGGAAAATCTGGTGGTGGCCTTCAAGGAGATACTTGATGGACAATACCTGGTTACAACATTTAACAGGGCAGCATATGTTTAACCAACTAGTCATTTTTTATGATTATATTTTTATAATGTATATATATATATATATATAATCTCAAGATTTAAGAGAGCAGGAGAGAGTGGCATGGGCCATGGCTCTAGGTTGTGGGTTTCCATGGATAGGTTCTGGAGAGGTGGAACTTGGAAAATACCATTTGGCTCCCACTCTTCCTAGAGCCATCTGTCTTCCTCCCACTTCCCAGCAGAACACATGGAGCCTGTAAATATCTGGAGTGCTTGCAGCTCCCCAGCAGCGCCAAACAGAGCAGGATACTTTCGAATCTCATTTGGTCCATTCCTTTTTCTGGCATGGGTGTTTCATTCCCCCAGGCTACAGATCAGTGTTTGTATATATTTTCTTTTTTCAAATAATTTTTACACATTTTCATCTTCTGTCACCGCTTCATGCTGCTACTGGATTTCACTGAATGGAGATGAACGCGTAGTTGGATTTCTACAAATGCACAAAGGAAAAGGCGGTCTGTGAATCCATGACACTTAGCAGTGTATTCTAGGAAGTGTGAGCCCATCCTCTTTGGCTGAGTGGTAGCTTAGTTCTCATTGTTTCTTAAGCATTTATCCATTTAAAGACTGTATTAGTTACTCTTCTGGACTACTCGCTTCGGCAAAATTCTTGACAGTAGCAACTTAAGGGAGGAAGAGCTTACTTTGGCTCATAGGTTAAGGGGATAGGACCCATCTTGGTGAGGAAAGCATGGAAGTCATCTGATCACATTGCATTACAGTCAGGAAGCAAAGGCTAAAGAGGCTATTAAACCTCAAAGCCTTCCCTCAGTAATGCATTTCCTTCAACAAAGCTCTACCTCCTAAAGGTTCCATAACCTTTCCAGACAGTGATGTTGGTTCAAATATGTGAGACTGTGGGATATTCCACACTGGAATCTCAACAAAGACAAGTCAGATGAGGCCCCAGGATCCTAGAACCCCATGCATAGGTAACTTGTAAATAACTTCTTTATCATAAGGATTTATTTAATTTATTATTATTTTTAGACAAGGTCTTTCTCTATAAAACTCGATGTTCTGGAACTCACTATAGATCATGCTGGTTTTGCATTCACAGAGATCCATCTGCCTCTCCCTCCTGAGTGATGTAATTAAAAGCATGTACCAACATGTATGGCAAATGTTTATTTTTTCAATTGTCATAATGGGTGGATATAGTTATGAGGAGAATGGGGCTTTTGATGTACTGTATATTAATGGCACACCTTTTCACTTGTGGAGTCGAATCTGTGGTTTTAAGGAACTAGGGGACATAATAGCTGAAGAAGGCAAGCTCCCTCTTGTTCCTTTCCTGTGTCACCCAACTCAGTCACACATTGTACGAGCCATAATAGGCACAGTATAGATCACCAGGCGGGACAGGACTTTCCTGGAGTCTGGAAGCTTAGTGTAGGAGAGATGAAGAATTGTGTGGTTTCTTGGGATGCTGACATTAATATCCCTTAATGTAAATGTAAAATAAAGTCACATAAAGATGAAAAATACACAGAGTCTGGATACTGTATGTTATTGTGTTGTTTTTGAATTGTATGACTGCTGAGGAAGGAGCAACAGCTGCTAAAAGACATTTGATTATAAACAGCTGCTGGATTAATCAAACATACATATTTTGAAAATGCTTTGACTTCAAAATTTAAGTCAAAAGATATTTACTTTGGAGAAGAGGTTTTGTTTTTGATTCCACAGGAAATGAGAGGCTGTGGATTCATTCTGGGCTAAGAAAAATCAGGTTTTATCAAGGAAGACCCCCTGAGAAATCTCCGATAGGAGCAGATGGCCCAGATGATCCAACATTTCAGAGGACCTCTGTTGGAGNTCAAACATACATATTTTGAAAATGCTTTGACTTCAAAATTTAAGTCAAAAGATATTTACTTTGGAGAAGAGGTTTTGTTTTTGATTCCACAGGAAATGAGAGGCTGTGGATTCATTCTGGGCTAAGAAAAATCAGGTTTTATCAAGGAAGACCCCCTGAGAAATCTCCGATAGGAGCAGATGGCCCAGATGATCCAACATTTCAGAGGACCTCTGTTGGAGATTCCTCTGAGTTCTACATTCAGAACAGTTTCAAGACTAGTAGCTGAAATGATCAAGCCTCACAGAATTTTTCAGTCAGGTCTTGATCATAATTCTAAATTTTCTTTAGGTCCCTGTAAAATTATCAGTGCCCCCAATAAACAGGAAGTATCCTAGAAAACTATATTCCCATTTATTTTTATCTTTGTTTAGAGTGTTGGTTGCAAGATGTTATGGATCATGGTCTGGACAAAAAGCTAAACAAAGGATATGAGATTCAGAGTTCTTGTTTTTTTGTTTTTGTTTTTAAAAAGGGGGGAGTGCTGTGAGACAATGTCTTTTATCCTCTCACTTGTATTATTTTTAATAAAATTCTGATTGTCCAGCAGCCAGGCAGAAAGTATAGGAAGTAGAGGCAGGGCAATAAGAACAGGAGAATTCTGGGAAGAGGAAAGTTCAGACTGTAGTCATCATCCAGACACAGAAAAAGCCAGACATAGAGCAAGCAAGATGAGAATGTCTTACTGATGAAAGGTACCAAGCCACATGGCTAACACAGACAAGAATTATGGGCTAATATAAATTAGACAAGAATTATGGGCTAATATAAATTATAAGAGTTAATAAGAAGCCTGAGCTAATAGGCCAAATAGTTTATAATTAATGTAGACCTCTGTGTGTTTCTTTGGGACTGAAGGTCTACGGGACCAGGTGGGACAGAAACCTTGGTCAACAGAAGACCAGGATATCAATCTGCACACCTACGAATACCTGATCTTTGACAAAAAAATATATAAAATGAAAAAAGAAAGCATATCCAACAAACAGTGCTAGCATAATTGGATGTTAACATGTAGAAGAATTAAAATAGATCCATATCTATTCCCATGCACAAAACACAAATCCAAATGGATCAAAGACCTCATCATAAATGTAGCCACACTGAACCTCATAGAAGAGAAAGTGGGAAGTACACAGGAGACTACTTCCTAAATAGAACCCCAGTAGCAAAAAGACTGAGAGAAACCATTAATAAATGGGACCTCCTGAACCTGAGAAGCTTCTGTAAAGCAAAGGACATGGTCAACAAGACAAAAAAGCAGCCTACAGAGTGGAAAAACACTTTACTAACCACACATCAGACAGAGGGTTGATCTCCAAAATATCTCTCTCTCTTGCTGACCCACAGAAGGAAATCCACCTTGAGGCTGGAGATTGTTAAGGGAAACTCAGTATACTCTAAAAATTGCATGTAAGGAAGGGAGCAAAAAGGAGTCAAAAAGTCAAAATTCAGAAGATTACAGATTCTTCACATGACATCAGTAAAATCTTAATCCACAGTAGATCCTTAATTTAAGTTAATGATGTATATTTTAGTCTTTAGATGGACACCTGAAAAATGAGCCTATCTCTTTCTCTATCTATCTATCTATCTATCTATCTATCTATCTATCTATCTATC
>LOJH01060820.1:0-14442 GCA_001685095.1 Ellobius talpinus
CTTTATTTGACCAATGAAAGTAACACATAGACAGAAGACCCACCTACATCAGTCTGCCCTCCCCACCTCTTCAACCTTCTGAGAAAGCTGCTTTCACCAGCACCCTGACCTAGTAGCAGAGAGCTTTCACCCTCCCCTGGATGAGTTCCCTGGTAGGGGTACTGCTTCCCTGAAGGTCTTGGACTTGGTGGAGCAGATAAGCAGAGGGGCCTAAATAAGAGCTGCCCTGGGAACCAGTTCCTGCTTGAGAGGCAAGGGGGAGGGAAGGAGAGCATGGAGGGCCTAGCATTCCCCCAGAACCCCAACCCTGATCATATGTCATTGTGGCTAGGGAACTAGAGACAAAGAGTGAGCAGGCTTGTTCAAACACAAGTCCCGACAGTGTTTCTTTTGCTGTGACCTGGGCAAGTCAGGCTACTCTGACCCAGAGTTTCTCTATTCTGTAGGAAGAATAGCGTGCTGATAGCCCACATAAGTGTGAGGATCAAATGAGTCACAGTCCACAAAAATAATTCCACACATCTTTTCTGAATGATCTTGTTCAAGCCGTGACAAATGTCCCCAGGTTTGCTTACTTTCCGCTCTCCTCTGGGGACCCAGAACCCTGAGCTCATGTGCTGAAAGAAGTCGTTTGCTCCTTTCCTTCTTGTTTTGAGGATTGTGTCCTGTTCCTGGTGACATTGTTCTGTCAGAAGTACTGGGATGTGTTACTCAGAGGTGAAGGTGAACTAAAGAAAGGTGTGAGGTGTGGAAGGCCATCCCTGCAGATGGCTCAGGGTCAGAGCCCAGGGTGGCACCACAGCAAGAACAACATCCTGAGCTCTTTGAAATGCTTCCCAGAAGCCCACTGGAGGGGGTGCTGCTGAGAAGCTCCTGCTCACATCCAAGCTAGCACTCTCCCACTTTCGTTCACTGGTTTGATAGTTCTACTGTGCTGGTGCCTTTTTGGGACACAGCAGGGGTATGATGGGCAAAGTTCCAGCTTGGAGCTGCTTTAATAAAGAGAGATGATACCTAACTGCAGGTATGAGCTAGGGGATGCTTACCTAACTGCAGGTATGAGCTAGGGGATGTTTACAGGTGCCATGAGGCATGGGAAAACATGAGCCAGGTGGTGAGATGAAGATCCATGGTTGGTCAGGACAGGCCTTCCTGAAGTTCTGGCATTCAGCTGAACCCTGAATGACCACAGGTGCCGGAAAACAATTCCATGGAAGGAATGAAGTCATAGGCACAGCATGGCCTGCTCATGGAAGGCAAGGGCAGCTGGGGGGTTCTGAGTTTTGTGGTGTCCTCGAGCCTCCCAGCATGTTGCATCATATTTGGTGAGCCTCTAAATTTCTAAGAACCACTGTCAATGGTTAGGAAGGCTAGTTGCATCTCTGAAGTAGATCGATGCTGTCAGGAGCAGACATATCTCACTGTCATAAAAAGCCTTATATTATTACAACATCTTAAATGTTCTATATATCTCTATATGTTCTATATATCTCTGAAGTGTTTGAAGGTCACCTATCTATCTAAAATATATCTGTTTGACTACAAGTTTGATTGTTTAGATAATTAACTACTAACCTGCATTTCTTAACTATTCTAAATAGTTTGTAATAACTTTCAAGAACTAGAACTTTACATTTTAAAATGAGCTGCATAGGTACAATATATTATACAAAAGTAAAAACATGCATACAGTATGTTATAACAAAAATAACCTTAAATTTGTATCAATATATGAAAATCCATATCAAGGTAAAATATTAGTAGTTGCTTTTTTGTTTAAAAGTAGATGCAATAATCTACCCTTTAATCCTATCATTTCTAAGGCTGGGTCTATTTTTCAAGGGGAAAGAATCCAAATGGTGTCTGGAGTGGCCCCACTCTCATCCTCTGCCTCATGCCAACAAGCCTGGTAGACACTACTGACTGATATGCCCTTCCCTGTCCCCTATAGGCCCCAGTGGTCCTGAGCCGTGACCACCATGATGTGAGTGGGACTGACAGCCCCTTCAGGGAAACTTCCAATATTTATGACGGTTCTGCCTTCTGTGCAGGTGAGGAAAATGAAAGGATCATTGTCCCTTAGCA
Source organism: Ellobius talpinus (assembly GCA_001685095.1). Lineage (NCBI taxonomy): Eukaryota > Metazoa > Chordata > Mammalia > Rodentia > Cricetidae > Ellobius > Ellobius talpinus. The sequence goes on from LOJH01060820.1 coordinate 2,086, forward strand.
TTAGCCAGCTGAGGAGATGCACATTCTTAGTCCTAGCACCTCTGGCAGTTGAGTGGCACAGGGAGCTTGAGCTTAAGAATTAGAAGCAGTAGCCGGGCGGCGGTGGCACACGCCTTTAATCCCAGCACTTGAGAGGCAAAGGCAGGTGGATCTCTGTGAGTTTGAGGCTACCCTGTCCTGGAACAGAGTGAGTTCCAGGACAGGCTCCAAAGTCACACAGAGAAACCATGTCTTGGGGTGGGGTGGGGGGACGAAAGAAAACAAAGCCACACAGAGAAACCTGTCTTGAAAAAGCAAAAAATAAAATAAAATAAAAAATGAAAATAAATAAAATAAAAAAATTAGAAGCATCCTGGGTAACACAGAGACCTCATCTCAAAGGGAGGAATTAGGTTCCCTGTCTTCTAGATTACAAGCTGCATGCTCTTTTCCTTTCTCCTCCTCCTCTTCCTCACCCAGCACCATGGAGAGCCTGGGTTCCCTGATCTCTGTGAGAACTGGAGTGGAGGGAGGGGGAGATGGATAAAGAGCTACAAGAGGAAGCTGCAGGCTTATGCCTGTGTCTCCAGGGTGGCAAAGTGGCAACACTCACTGACCTCCTCGCACCTGTCCTCAACATGCTAGATGCTTAGAAGGCAACCAACTGGGGCTTTGCTTCCCCTGGGTGCCTGGCTTCATAGTTTGCTAGGTATGTGGCTGCCATGTAATGCTGGGCTTGTCCCTGGTTCAGCAAAGCAGCTGAGGAATAAGAGGTGCTAGCTGATTACTTGTAGCCCATGGGGAAGCACTGGCATCACGGCCAAAGCAACAGACAAAGGAAGCCAGAGGTTCTTCATTGGGAAAACTCATACAGGTTCATATAGAAAGACACCTCACAACTAAGCATGCTCAGATGGAGCTCTTGCAGCTTTATACATTGCCCATTCCAAAAGAAAAATGTTGGATAGGAATACCTCCTGGGTAGAATAGTGTGATAATAAATTTTTCTCTAAGTCATCTAAAAGACTGAGCCATCTGAAGTCATCTAAAACTTCTGGGTTTCTCCGGAGAGCCTTATCTGAAGCAAAAGTACTACTTAGAGGAGGGCTGACAGTACTGAAAGTGGCAGCACACCCCCTGGGCAAAGGTGATCGCCTCTCAAATACCTGCCCAGCAGCCAACATGGGGACCTCACTTCTCTGATGGAGTCAAGAAGCATCATTCATTTGCAATGCCTGCCCTAGGCATGAATGGGCATTTAGTGCAAGAGAGTACAGCAGTAGGGACGGATAATAGGTATGACAGGCTTTGTCAGTTTCTCTTGCTTCCTGTTTCCAGACTCCCCTGTCTCTGTTCCCCATTTGCCCACTGTCACGCTGTTCTGCAGTCCCAAGAAGCAGCATGAGTTTATCTGGCCCCCAGACCACCTAGTGCAAGGAATGATGGATCATGTTTGCCCTGTTTCTACAGACATGGCTGTGCAGAACTTCGTGGGAGATGCCTGTCGTGGTGCCACCTGGGTTGCTCTTCACAATGGAGGGGGTGTGGGCTGGTAAGAAGGCGTCAGAGAGCAGGATGTGGGCTGGTGTGGAGACTGTGGGGACCTCTTGGGACAGAGACAGGTTCAGGGGTCTAAGGTTCTTGGACTTAGATCCCTGGCCACTTGTTCTATTGAGGGTTTTATGCAAATGCATGTGAACTGGGAACCAGAGGGTCAGTATGTTGGGGTGTGGAGGATGGAGGAACAGAGAGGGAGACTTCTATAAAGCAACTCCAGCAGTTTGGCCCGCACCTATCATATAGGACACAAAGGCTAGCATGAGCAACAGCCATGTTCATTTCTACATTCCAATTCCCACCATAACTATTTGACTTGAAAGAGTGGGAGCCTATGGCTGCCAGGAGAGCAGATTCTAGGCTCCCCGCTCTCCCCAGCTCACAGTTATATTCACACAGGTCCCTTTCCAGCCAGCACCAGGGCAGGGTCATTAAGGACTCTGTGATGGCCTCCGTGTTAGTCATTGTTCTTGCCTGTAACAAAAGTGGTCTCTAGCTTGTACAGTGGAAAGGTTTATCTGATTCACGGCTTCACAGTTCATGGTCAGTCGGCCACACTGTTTTTAGGCAGCACAGCATGGCAGGAGCCTCTAGGGGTGGGAACAGAGCCATTCATCCATAACAGGGAAAAGAAGAAGAAACTGGGATCCCATGTGGTCCTGCAAGGGCCCTTCCTCAGTGATTTGAAGACCTCCCATGAAGCCCCACCACCGCCCTCAAGGGAACATTGAAAATGTTCATCATTGCTGACCCCTTTCAATCTTCCCTCTCACAGAATCAAAGAAAGGGCATAGGTTTTTACAGATGAGGAGACTGAGGCACAGATGATTTGCCTCTGCTGGGGAAGTTTCCTGTCTGGGATCCCCAGAGCAGGCTAAAACTGGAGCCCTGGCCGCTACAGTCTCAGAGAGGGAGAAGACCTGAGCCAGTATGAGCTGGATCCAGGCCAGTCTTTGTCCTGAAGAGCCAATTCCTCCCATTAACCAGCTCTCCAGAGTATTCAGATGACCCACTTGGCCTCATTCCAAGGCTGGAATGCCAAGCTGCAGCCCTGTCAGGTTGCTTTAATTAAGGGAAAATGTGACCATAGTGCACGTCCTAGCTGGAGAATAGCGCAGACAAGAGCTCCCTGGTTGTGGGGTGCATGGGAGGGGACAACTGTGACTGTGACAGAGGCTGAAAATTGTCCAAAGCCTCACAAGACAAAAGCAGCAAGCAGGATAGGGATTTACTAGGGAGGATGAGGGAAGTCCTGGGTTCTAGCACTATTGCATAAAGGGTTGAGGAAGGCGGCTCTCACTTGTTGCTTTTCCAAGGACAAGTCACACCCAGTTGTGGCTTTGGTTTCTTCCTCATTTGGCAGGAATCTGTGTGTGTGAGCTGTTTGTCCTCAGGCTTCTTGACTTGCTTCTTCCCTTCCTGGGCTGTCTACTGTGGACAGGTTCTTCTCTGTGCAGGGTCACCTATCCCATAGCTTTGTGTCAATTGTAGTGCACTCCATGACCTCAGCCTCCTCACGGTCCCTCTTTTGGAGTATCTGCTTAGCCACTGCCTTCGTGCCGTGTGTCCATTGGTCATGCTTAGTGAGAACAAGAGTTGGCTGCAGCTCCCTGTGCTCCTGGATGTGTCATTTGGCCAAGTCACTGAGGACAGGGCCATTTGGCCAAGTCCCTGAGTGGGAGAGATTGTACCTTAGCAAAGGCTTCTCTGGGCTCTTTCTAAAGGAAAGGATTTCAAGGGGGTAGACTTCATGTGTCACAGGATCATTTCAGAGATCAGGTAAGTTAACACAGGCAGTGTCAGGGCAGTCAGTGAATCTGGGCAACTAGCAGCCAACCTGTGGCATGGCATCTTGTGTGCCAAGCAGCCTTCCTGTGTGCCCATACACTCTTTATGGCCACTTCAGAGGGCCCTGAGAAGCAACCTCCCTCCCTTCTCAGAGCACTGTCCCAGACTTGGGTGTAGCTCAGTACTGGAGCACTTATCTAGAATGTACAAAAAACTCTGGGTACAATGAGAATGATTGCTTCCCTTCCCGGTGGACAAACAGGCATTGAGCAGACCGTGATAATAGAGAAGGTCTTGGAAGTATACATGAAGTAGATCAGACCAGCTCAGAAGCATAATTGGCTGAGAAGCCAGGATGTTGCCACTCTGTTCTGCTAACCACATGGCTCTGTGATGTAGAGCCCAATGGGACAAGGCTTCCCCAAAGCTGATATATTTCCAAGTCAATGCCTGAAACCTTGCATGATGTCTGCTCTAAGCAATTCTACACAGGGAGTGAGCCAGGAACCCCTTTGTCTCTTGCAGGGGTGAGGTGATCAATGGGGGATTTGGCCTCGTGCTAGATGGGACCTCACAGGCTGAGCAGAAAGCCAGGATGATGCTCAGCTGGGACGTCTCCAATGGTGTAAGTCCTCCAGAACTCCTTAGCTTCTTGCTCCCCCTTCTTCTCTGTGGCTCTGCCTCCAGGTTGGAAGTCTGGGCTGCAATTTTGGCCCTTCCCCGGTAAGAGACTTTACTCCCTTTCCAGCCCTTCCAGGGCTCCCTCTTTCTTAGGGATTTATTTATTTTTATTTGATTTTATGTATATGAGTGTGTCTGCATATTTGTGCACTATGTGTGTGCCTGGTGCCCTCAGAGGTCAGAAAGGGGCATCAGGTCCTATAGAAGTAGAGATACTGATGGTTGTGAGCCACCATGTGGGTGCTGGGAATTGAACCTAAGTCCTGTGGAAGAGCAGCTAGTGCTCTTAACTGCTGAGCCATCTCTCCAGACCCCAGGGTTCCCTTTGCACCATCCCTTCCCAACTGTTTCCACACTTTCCTTTTGGTCTCCTTGTCTCTGGTCTCACACCGAAGTCTAGCTTCTATAAACACAGCCGGACCCTGGCAGGCTCAGCCCTTCCACCGAAGCACCCCCTATACTAGTGTTGAGACTTCACTCTTTGGGGACTGGGATGGAACTCAGGGCCTCAGGCATGTTGAGCTCTATTATTTTGCTGTGCTCTGGCCTCATGATCTCCCTCTTAAAGCCCATTGTTGGAAAAGGTTTCCATCTGGCCTGGTCCCATAATAAACACACAGAAACTTTATCATTTGGAATACTGTTTGGCCAATAGCTTAAGTGTCTTTTTAGATAGCTCATATCTTAAATTAACCCATTTCTATTATTTTATACTTTACCACAAAGCTCATGGTTTACCGGCAAGGTTCCAGCATGTCTACCTTTGGCGGACAGCTACATGGTTTCTCACTGACTCCCATAACATATACATATATATGTACACACACACATCTTCCAGCCTAGCTATATTCTGTTAAGCCATTGGCCAAAAGCAGCTTCTTTATTAACCAATGGCANTCTTTTTAGATAGCTCATATCTTAAATTAACCCATTTCTATTATTTTATACTTTACCACAAAGCTCATGGTTTACCGGCAAGGTTCCAGCATGTCTACCTTTGGCGGACAGCTACATGGTTTCTCACTGACTCCCATAACATATACATATATATGTACACACACACATCTTCCAGCCTAGCTATATTCTGTTAAGCCATTGGCCAAAAGCAGCTTCTTTATTAACCAATGGCAATAAAACATATTCACAGCATACCTCACCTCCCATATCAGCCCATCTTTCCCTGCTTTGTATTGCTGTTTCTTTTTGCTGCCTGGGTGGCTGTTGCCCATGTCAGGCAGGTGTTGTACCTCAGCTACTCCAGCCCTCACTGTCACCTTCAAAGGCAGCCAACAAGCACATTTCCGAAGCTCAATGGGCCTTTCATCCTGCTACTATGACCCATCTTTGCAGTAACAGCATCTGGGCAGGGGGAAGGGGGCAGATTCCTCTCCCAAACCACGTCACAAGCAGTCCAGAAGGGTTGACCTGAGGTCAGAGGTCAGGTGATGATGAGGAAAGGTATATAGGATATGAGCAAACCGCAGAGGGATTCCAGAGCAAAGGACCAGAGTGAAGACAGTAGCTCTAAATGACTGAGGTTGTACCCAGAGGCAGGGGAAAGGGAAGGGGCCTCTGGTAGGGCCACTCACCAGGAACCACTAAGCTTCAGCACTTCAACAGGAGGGGGGGTCTACATCCAGACACTAGGAGTTGGAGTGAGTCTTAATGGGGCTTCCTCCCAGGAGACCTCACTATCAGTGGTGTAGATATAGACCAGAGGAGGCTTAGAGATGGTGGGTGGCAGATAGATGGGGAGGTGCCATAGTCACCACTTAGGACAGCACAGGTGTAAGAGAGGAAGTGGGCTAGGGAGGGATCGTGTAGCTGATGGTGAGGATTCTGAAAGGGGAAAGGATGGGTGCTAGAGATAAACTTGTTCTACCTAGGGGGGTGTCCTCTATAAATGCCAGGTCGTTCTTAGAGGTGGGAAGAGAGCTGGCCAGAATAATAACTGGTTTCAGATTGGAAATAGGGTCAATTAGTTACTTGTTCCAGGTAAGAGAGCAGGGATTCTGAGCCTGGCAGCTACAAAGGAGGTTCTGAAATCCCCAAGCAGAGAGCATAAAGTTTGTCAGCCAGGATACCATGTGGAGAGCCCAGTGATGTTGATAGCAATGCTATGTGCTCGGCTTCTGCAGGTGGCACGGCGTTGCTGGTCTGGGAACCCCAAGGCCTATGAGATCATCTGCCAGACAATGCAGGAGAACAGTGGCCTAGTGGTGACGCTTCCCCACAAGGTGGCAGATGAACAAGTGCTACAGCAGGCCCTGCGGCCCTGAGAAGAGCTGAGATCCTCTTGATGTCCCCCTTCCCTCTGCCCTCCCCTGTCAGATCACTGCCCTCCCCCCACTGCATCCCAGCCTCGTGCTCCTAGTGTCCCACACAGTGAACCACAGAAGCCTATCAAGGTGGAAGCACTTGTCATTGACCAGTGGCTTGAGAGCCCTGCGACAGAGGGCGCGTCTCGTTTACGCGAAGATCCTTAAACCTGAGGTAGAGTGGACTCCAGCTTGGAAGGGAAGAAACCTCGAATGCTGACTAAGGTGGCAGCAGTCTCCTGGGACTCTGTGACATTCACAGAGTGCTCTTCAGTCTCTTGTCCAACACTGTCCCTACAGCACTCTCCTAGCCATCCGCCCATCCCACCCACACTAGGTCCTTGATGCTGAGTACGGGAGGACAGGCAGGAAATAAAGAATAAAGTAGAGGCAAGTGTGCGGCTTAAACTGGGCAAGGGGAGTGGGTAGCACCGTGTCTGAGCAAGGTGGCCAGGTGCTGGGACATGTGGAGAGAAGACACTTTCCAGGCCAGCTGTGTGAATCTGAAAAACAGAACCAACCACTTCTTGAGGTTCCTGGGTGTCTGTTTGGGATCTGGAATTCTGCAGGAGTTGCATTGGCTTAAAGTTGGGATCCTACACCCTTCTCAGAATGACCAACCAGATCTACACCAGGCTTGCCTCTGGAGCAGAGGCCCTGGCAAAGAGAATTGGGTAGCTGTGCTTCCTTGGGCCTTCCCCTAGAAGTTACTACTACTTTATAGTGCCTCCTACCTCCCCCAAACCTCAGCTTTCAGGGCCCCTCCCACCACCCTGTTGCCCTGTGCCCTCTCTTCAACCTTCACCAAGCCAGATCTCCTGCTGTGGGTACCATAGGCTTGTTGTCCCCTAAGCTGAACCAGGGCTAAGAGGAAAACCCAAAGGTGGATGAGAGAAAAGGAAGAGAAAGACCCTTGAGAGCACTGGCCTGACTTCAGAAAAGTTGTGCTGCTATGAGACTGTCTGTCATGTTTGGCTCATGCTGGCATAAGACCAGACAGAAGGAACCCTTTGTCTTCCCCAGAGTACCATACGGAGGACATCAGGGTCCTCCAGCAACCCCCGTCCAGGATAGACCATGATGCTCACTGCGGGAGCAGAACTGAGAGATTTGGGTTTGGTAGTCCTACTTCACTGTCAAGAGTAACTAATGGCTTTGCTGTGCAGTTATTTAGACTTAAGGAGACACCAAGTCTTAGGAAAATGAAATTCAGTCTTATACAAACACAAAAAGATGCTTTATTAATGATGTTACTGTAATCAAACATGCAAGGCAATTAACATGCAAAGAGAAAAGGGTGTTTTGGCTGACACTTCTGGAGGTCCCCACCCAAGATCAAGAAGTGATATTGCTCTGGCAGCATTGCCAAATGGCAAGGCAGGGAGCACATGACAGAACAGAATGCTTACACTATGAGCCAGGAAGCAAAGAAGGAAAGTTTGGACCCAAGTCCTAGAGCCCCCCAAGGACATGTCCCGAATAACCTAAAGACCTACCATAAGCTCTGCCTCCAAAGGTTCCACCACTTCCCAACACCCTTTTGAATAAGCTGAGCCATAGCAGAGGTCAAACTTGCTTTCTGGTAGCTTGGTCTATATTTCTTGAATAAAAAAAGAATTTTCCTACATTGAAAAGTAGGTGTGAAACTAGACATCCTTCATTGAGAGATCAGTGTCTCTGAGCCTCAGTTTCTAAATATGCCCAGCAAAGCCATGATACCTAGATCTCTGTTGAGAGATAATCTTGTTTTTTCTTTATCCTCTATGTGGTATCACAGCAGAGGATCAGGCAGAGGATGGCACTGGAGCAGCCCCCTCTACCCCATACCTAATGTGTGTGCACTGTTGTCATACGGAGCCCCAGCCTTTCCCTGTAGAGGAACTTCCCTGCAGTGTGAAGGGTACGTAGGCAACAATCAACACAAGCTGCTAGCCCTTGTCTTTGGTAGAATGGATACCTCATGTGACATATTCATTATTCGGATGTGGCATGTGTGACAGGAAATTGAATTGTAAATTTTAACAGTTTAATTTATTTAAAGTAAATTTAGTTCTAGCTCATAGAAGTATAACTGAAATATAATGAGATTATAATTAAATATATACCTGGTTTAGGCTGGGCCGATTCTATTTTTCTCCTAAAAGCCAGGAACATATTTGCTTATAAAAATAGCCCTTATAAAAGGCTGGGGGAGGCTCAGTGGCAGAACATATTCTTAGTACACATACACACTTAGTATACAGCACACACACAACTCTAAAATAAATACATATGGTAGCATTCAAAAACAACAAGCCACAATCTTGTGGAGAGCTTCTGAAAAGTGTCCACCAACACAGCAGTATGGATAGTCAGGACTCAGAGGTGTGGAATGGGCCCTGTGCTGGTGCGAGACAGTTCTATATTCTGTCAATTTTATTTTAAATAAACGCTGATTGGCCAGTAGCCAGACAGGAAGTAGAGGTGGGGCAATGAGAACAGGAGTATTCTGGGAAGAAGGAAGCTCTTCCCGCAGTCCTGTCCAGACACTGCAGAAGCAAGATGTGACCTACCCTGCTGAAAAAGGTACTGAGCCATGTGGCTAACACAGATAAGAATAATGGGTTAATATGAGTTATAAGAGCTAATATGAAGCCTGAGCTAATGGGCCAATCAGTTTATAACTTATGGAGACCTCTGTGTGATTTTCTTTGGGACCTGCCGGCTGTGGAAACTGGGCAGGACAGAAACCCCAACAAGCATCCCCTAATGCTACACTGTGCTGACTGGCCTCCTCTGTTGCTTGTGAGGCCAGTTTTGCTCAGTGGCCTCTATGTAGTCCCTTGCCTCCATCCTCAGCCTAAGTGTACTCCAGGGGAGATCCTTACAAAATGCAACAACAGCATGTCCTGCGTCCACCTGAAAACCAGAGTGGCTTCCCTGATCCTTGCTGGAGCCAGGACCTGAGCACCAAAACCTGGAAGGGACGGCAGCAGAACAACAGTATTCCTTGGAGACCTGACTCAGGAGGCCTAGAGAACCAGAGGAGACTGAGCTGTGCAGGATCAGTAAGATGGCTCCTTGCAAACCCAGGAGACTGAATGCACCCCGTAACAGACGTCCTAAAAGTTACTAAGACACTCTTGAAACAGCAGAGAACGTAGAATAATGTCCATATGCTAGCCACTGCTTTCCAGCACATTTCTTTCATCTTTTATTATAGTAAAACACACATAACAAAGTTATCACCCCAAACACTTTTCAGGGTGCAGCCCAGTGATCCAAAGCACCCCATGGTACAATGCAGCAGTCCCCACTACCCAGGTCTAGGAGCTTGTCATCACCCCAAGCTGATACTGTCCCCTCCCTACTGCCTTCCTATGTATTCTGTGCTCCAGAGGCCTCACAAATGCAGTGTCACATAGTGCTTGCCGACTCACTCAGCCAGTGTCAAGTCCTTGGGTCCAACTGCATGACAGCATATAGCAGAATGCCCTCCCATGCTAAGGCTGAGTAAGACTGCATTGCATAGAGGACCACATTTGCTTAGCTATTCAGCCACTGTGAATGTTGGTATGAGCACAGGTGTGCATGTGTCTACCTATAGCATGAGTTCTAATTGGTCTTAATAATAAAAACCCAGAGTCAGATATTGGGGTGAAAGCTGAAAGATCAGAGAAGCAGAGCAGCCAGCCACTAGTTCTTACCTCTATGAAATCTTCAGATCAAATGAGGTATCCTGTCTCTACAAGTCCTCAGATCAAACGCTGTCTCTACGAAACCTCAGACTGAATCCTGAGCTCCTATATCCTCCCGCCTTATATTCCCCTCTCTGCCCAGCTATATGACTTCCTTTCTCCCTCCTCCTCCCTAGTGCTGGGATTAAAGGTGGGAGCCACCACCACTAGTCTCTGTTTCTCTTTTAGACTGATTCAACCTCACTTAGCCCAGGGTGTCCTTGAACTCATAGAGATTGGTCTGCCTCTGTCTCCTAAGTGCTGGGATTAAAGGTGTGTGTCACCACTTCCTGGCCTCTACTGCTAACAAGTGTGGCTAGTTCTGCACTCTGATCTTCAGGAAAGCTTTATTTGTTAAAGCAGAAACAAAATATCACCACATCCACCCAAGCCCCTGCTTTCAGCTCTTTTGAGTCTGCACCTAGAACTCTAAGATCGCATGATAATTTCATGTTTTTTTAAGGGACTATCAAAACATTTTCCCTAGAAAATAATTTCTAAATCTAGAATTTATTTTCTAAACTACTTGTGGTCTAAAACAAATCAACTAAGGCCAGGGAGATGGATCAGTGCTTAAAGGCACCTGCTACCTAACCTGATGACCTGAGTTCAACCCCCAGAACCTGCATGATGGAAGGATAAACTGACTGCTGTGAGCTGTCCTCTGACCCCCACCTACTATAGCACACACATACACACACACATACACCTAAATAATAAACTCAATGACAAAGGGAATCTAGGGTGTACTAAAAGCCTCGTTCTCCACCCCACCACAGAAGTGGCATCAAGGATCATTCTAGAAAATTTTTTCAGAGTATGTAAGAACATGCACACATAATGCAATGCTCTCTCATACAAACAAATGGGATATTCCAATTTCAGTGTTGACTTTTAAACATTCATTTTTTAATTGAAGCATACAAAAGAGTCATTGCTGTCAAGTTTGTCGTTAGTAGTTTTGTATATCAGATGTGCTGTTCAATCAGCACCTCTAATGCAGAAACCTTTCGCTCCACAGACCACCTATCACTATTAGAAGTTAATCCTAATTCCCCATCTCCCCCGTAGTCACCAGGGACCACTAATCTACTGTCTGATGGACTTAGCTCTTCTGAACATTTCCTATACATGTCATTATTATAACACATCTCCTTTCAAAACTGAAATGTTTTTCTTGTTTTGGGCATGATATAACTTGCAATATTTTATGTTATGGTTCAAAAATATTCCACTGTATAAACACATATTCATCTGATGATGAAAAATTGGGTTTTTCCACTGGGGAGTTGTAACTAAGGCTACTATGAATATTCATGTAGTTTATGCATGAACATATTTCCATCCCTCTTGGAGTAGATACAGGGGAAGTGGCATAGCCTTACATAGTAAGGGACAGGTTGGTGGGAAATGGGGATAAATCAGTGTGGGTGCAAAGGGCAGGTTGGTAAGGTTTTAATAGTATTTTTCACCTTCAGAAGACTAAAGCCTTCCCTGCAGAAAATGGACTGGGTGGGAGGCAGTTGAGTGAAGGGAGGCTGAAGACTGGCCCCTTAGTTATTTGAGACCTAGAAATGAAATAGGTTTGAATTTGGGTGGTGATGAGAGAAATGAAGGGACTCCAGACAAATCTATACAGGAGAAGTAAGGCAGCAGAATCCAGGCAACAGCTAGCAAGTTAGTAGACTAACTGTGTCAAGGCAACAAGCAAATGTCTTTGGTGGTATAGGCAGGGATCCCATCAGGACCTGCTACAGGGCAAGCAAGGGCTGTAGTCCAGTAGTACCAAGTAGGTGTGCACTTCAGCGAGGTCATGGAGAAGATGTCAAGCAAAGTGGAGAGGTTCAAAGCCTGCCTGCAAGTTCTGGACCATGTGGCCGCAGATAAATCTGACATCTGTACATCTGTTTCCTCACACCTGGCAATGACGGATTGAATTAGCTCATATTTTCAAAGCACGGAGGGCACGAGAAACTCTTACGAGCTGGGATTAGTTTTCATTCTTCTACGTTACCCAGTAGCAAAAGGAAGAGCCAAAGGCTGAAGACCCTCTTTTCTCAAGCTGGAACTCACCAAAGTACACAGAAGTTGGGAGCCCCGCCCCCTGCCCCACCCCCCGGCGCCCTCGTGACTACTGTCCCGACAGCCCTCGCGCGCCACGCCCACGGCCCTTGCGCACGCGCAGCTCGAGATGCGACTCAGGGCCTTACTCTACGCGGAGCTTTGACAGAGACTCCCTGAGGGGTGGCGGGGCGGACCCTTGGCGTCGCGCGCATGCCTGGCAGGGCCGGGTGGCTCTTCTCCGGAGGCTGTGGCTC
>LOJH01060823.1:0-11074 GCA_001685095.1 Ellobius talpinus
ATGATAGATAGATAGACAGACAGACAGACAGACAGATAGATAGATGATAGATAGGACAAGAGAGAGAAAAGAGAGACACAGAGAGAGAGATGGAGAAACAGAGGTGCAGAGATGAAGAACACAGGAGAGACTCCTGCCAATGGTATACTGCCTGTGCTTCTACATACAGAGTAACGATGAACAAATGCTGTATGTTTGACTTCTTAATCTACCTGAGAAATGTCTTTGCTCTTTTTGAGCTCTGTACCAATTCTTCTCATTTTATCACGTGTTGCTGTCTGAACCATGATGGCAATATTTGCTTTCTTTCTGTTCTGAGCTCTAAAACTCAATAAAAAATCGAGTTAACATTTTAAAATACAAACCTACCTCAATAGCAAGTCACACAGGGTAAATTACTTTTCCCAGTTGTTAGGAATCCCAATCACACACCAGAAAAATGCTTTCTAAAGCATAACTTCCCACCAAAAGGAAACACAATGAGGTCAAGATAATTCAAAAAGTATTTTAGAAGGAGAAAGCTCAACCTTTCTCCTTCTAAAATTATGTGTTTGTATTCTCTGAATTTGCTGTGATGGTCTACTTAGTTGTTAAACGTTGCACACTTTGTCCTTCTCAAAGTTGTGTATTGCAAGCCTCAGAAGGCTCACAGTAACTAATCAATAACTCTGATGTGCACATGTGTACAAATTAATGTGAGTACATATGCATAGAGATGCATTCATAGGAGGACAATGAAGCAAGCTCCTGGTTAAGTACATTCAGAGAGAGAGCAGAAGAGGAAAGGGTTTATGTACTTCCTGAAATATTAAAGGGATAAAGAACCAACTTTCTATTCACAGCTATAAAATAAAAAGCAATGAAGGTTCATATCACTTCGCAAGCTGTACAGTTTTCAAAGTGACTAAATGCATATAATTTTATATAATTTTAAAGCAGCTGTATGATGTAAGTCTGGTATAATAACTCCTCTTTTATAAACGAGAAAACTAAGAGGACATGTTATTACCCAAAGGAACACAGCCACTTTCAGGAATAACAGGCAAGACCAGAATCGGGCTATTCTAACCCCATCCTGAGCAGTTTCCCACATGTTCTGTCTGATGTTTGATGCTAACCATATGTTACTACATGGTTCTCAAAATGACCAAAGAAGATATGACCAAGATATGACCAATTGTATTTCTAATTCCAATAACACTTTTTTGCAAATAATGCTTTATATACACAGTTTTAAGTTTTTATATATATTGTGTGTGTGTGCATGTGTGTGTGTGTGTGTGTGTGTGTGTGTCACCTGAGTGCAGGTACCTGTGAATTCTAGACAAGAAGTTTGCATTACCCAGAACAAAGTTATCGGTAATTGTGAGCTGTCATGTTGGTGCGCTGTCAACCAAACTTGGACCCTCTGGGAGAGCAGCTAGTATTTTGAAACACCAAGACATCCCCCTAACACCTGTACTTTAACTCAGTTTTCTTCACCTGCAGAGTTAATATCTAAATAAAGGAACCATTGATCACTTTCTGTGGGAGTATCATATTTACCTACAGAAATCAGAACAAAATGTATCTCGGTTTCACAAGTGTCTTTAACTAATGAGTGTTTGATTTTGGTTATGATAATTTATAACACATAATCTCTTTCCTTCTGTTCAAATTAATTAAATTTTCTCTTGCAATTTCCCCCACTGCTTCTGTTATTTGAAAGTTCTTCTCTAGACAGAGGTCAAGTAACTACTTATGCAAATTGCCTTCTGTAGCAGACAAGTCTGAGGGGTCCAGAGAGGCCTCCTTTTCAGTTGCAAGAACTTGTTTAATGCGGTCCCCTTCTGGATGGGCTAGATCTAAGAACAGAACTTAGCAAAATTATGAGATGTCCCTCTTAAGCCTAGGTTGCCAAAAACACTGTGTTTCTGTCTTAGATGCCTCTCTCACTGTATCATCTTCCTGTCCTCATGGATGCCAGCAACCACATCTCCATCTGACCTGTAGAGAACTCACTAGGTCAGTAACGGAATCAGCAGCCACTTAAGTGAGCTAGTAGACAAAGCCTCCATAAGTTGAGCCTTCACAGGACACCAAAGAACTGGCCTTCTGTCACCTGGCTTGTGAGTCACTATACCAGTGATACAAGGTAATCAGAAATGGAATTGGAGGGGAAAAAGGGTAAGAAAAACAAACAAATACGTAAGCCATAGGTCTGCATACACATTCCTCTAAATAAAGTGATATAAAGGCACTGAGAACATAAGAAAAATGATTAGAAATAAGAAAATGCAGTTGGGTAAAACTTAGCCAATGAGTGTCATGAGAAAAACCGAACTCAGTGAAAGTAAAGGGATAATAAAGCAAACTAGAGCCAGTGAGAAGATGCAGCAGGCAAAGGCACTTACAACCAAAGCTGGTGGCCTGACTTCCTTCCAGAGGCTCACATGACTGACTGAAAGAGAATAGACCCCCAAAAGTTTTTCGCCCCATCTCCTCAAAAGTGCTCCCATTGCACACATGTGAACACAATAAGGAAAATGTGATATAAAAGTATAACTCCATACAAGGGTTCAAAACTTATGTGTTCGCCTCCTAAACAGAACTCTTCAATTATTTTATTTACAAGTATATAAAACTACTCAGTAAAAATCTATACTGTGTTTATCATATTATAAGTGTGCAGAAGATGTTTGCTCCTAGGTCGCTATGTATCATAGACAAGGCTTTGTAGGGCTGGCGTGGACAGAGGCGCAGACTCACCTCTGTTGAGTCAGCAATATCAGAGATGGTCCAGGCCAACAGACAGATACAGCTAAACTCTAAGACCTGGTTCAGGCCACCTTGGATTTCCTAGAGGTCAGTTAAATTAAAAGCAGAGCTTAATGTGTTATAATATTTAGAGAGAATTATTCTGTAATAATTTCAATTTTAAAACCAAGATGAACTACACAAGGCTTTTTTGTCTGCGTCCGCACTGGTACCATCTTCAAACTGCTGGATATGCTAAGTTGAGAGTGCTGCTAATTCCTCATACCTCAGATGGCTAGCTATGATTACCATACAGAACTGTTTTAAAATATGCAAAACAGAAATCCTCTCAAAACCTCAAGCAGAAGAACCCACGGATGCATACTAGCCATGTAAAGGATAGGACACATTTCAATCCAACTTTTTCTTACCTAACACCCCTACAACATTTCATTTTTACTTTGTGCTGCAGAAAAATCCACACCTTTTTTAAAATAATTTATGTTTTGTAATTTATATCATGAAGACAATAGAGTACACTGTGTCAATGACTTCCGCAATATCTAGATGGATGAAATCCTTTCTCTAGGCATTCAGGACCTTATATATCAATCTCACAGTCCAGGCCTTCACAATGACTGAACCTGGCAACCTGAGAAAGGACAGTAACAATGACATCTGTAATAAGGAAATTCATATATTGCCCTAGTGCATGAGAAAAAACATGGTACATATGATAGCTCCCAATTTCAGTTGATAGCCAGTCCTCACCCTTCATGCCTGAATTCTAGCTCTTGTCTTCAGCCTCTACTCCAGCCACTGTGAACACATTATCATTATGTGAACAGTTCATTCCTTGGTATATTAATAATCTCAACAGTACAGCACTTATATACATTTCAATAACCTTATGAGGTCATCTTCAATAAAAAATTCTTCTTGGGTTCTAGAGAAATACAAAAACATCAAATGAAGAGGAAAAACGAATTTTTGTGAGTATCCGTAAATACTGTGAATCATACATCATACTGTACATTTGAAAATGTGTTTAAATTTCAGATTATGAAGTCAGGTGTGCTGGTACATACTTATAACCATAACATTTGGGAAGTGAGGCAAGAAGAATGTAAGATCAGACTTTAAAGTTAATTAGGCCACAAGAGGAGTTTGAATTCTGTCTGAACTATATGTGACAATGTGTGCACGTGTGTGTAAAACCACAAATTGTAAGTAAATGACAAGGAATGGTGCCACTGGAGTCCTCTATTTCAAAATTCTAAGTAAAAACATATAGATCATGGAAAGACTATCATTAGAAGAGAAATTATGTCAAAAGAAGATATAGGCAAACACAGAATTCAGCTATATATAAAATGTGTATTGGGGGCAGGGAATAATTATCAGAAAAGGTACAATTTATGCTTCTGGTCTGACATTACTGCCTCAGAAGACAATCTGACTCCATCTGTTGTCAATATCATGATGCTGCCTTCATCACAATATAAGGAGTCCTTTTGGATTAAAATGCAGACGAATAATCTATCTTTCTACAGGATTCTAAAGTGATTATTTGATGTTTTATTTTCTTACTTTCAGGTTCATATTTTATAGGATATCTTTAATTTCTGGGGCTTCCATACTAATCTATTTTCCTCTTGTTGACCCCTTTGCAGTCTTAAAACCCAAAAAAATACAACGACTCTCATTCTAAAAAGGAGGTCTGTTATTTCCAAGGCTCTGATATCTTCAACGCCCTGCTTCATGTCCTCCTGGG
The DNA here is from genome assembly GCA_001685095.1 of Ellobius talpinus. Classification (NCBI taxonomy): domain Eukaryota; kingdom Metazoa; phylum Chordata; class Mammalia; order Rodentia; family Cricetidae; genus Ellobius; species Ellobius talpinus. The sequence continues at coordinate 4,511 of LOJH01060823.1, forward strand.
CAGCTTCCATGGCCACTGTTTCCATTATCCTCCACATAGCAGATACAGTATAAGAGAAGGCAGGATCTTGCCCTCCCTAAGAGACAAACCTACAACCTCTGTCAATAATGTATTTCCCCAATGCTTCCCAAGAGGAACAGGGCACAATTAAAAAGGTCACAAGTCAGTGCACTATTAGAACCTAAGGGCATTCTTGAATGAAACTGGCTCAAGCCCAATTAGAGAAATCAGTACATTTGTCTTCTCTTGCAACAACCCTGCTCTTATGGTTCCCATCAATTCAGTATAAATCTGACTGATCTTATCCAAGAAGTTAATAGAAAATTGCTCGCAGTGGGAGACCGCCACCTCAGTTTCCAAGCAGAGACAGATGGAATTTCCCAGATGGTTTGTCGCTGGAAAGTGAGAGGCTGGATGTGACTTCACAGAAAGCATGGTGGGACAGAATACCTTCTTGGCCTGCACCCATGTCATAGTGAGGGATAAGACTGATTTCCTTGTAAATAAATCTTAATTGCTCAATGGCCCAGCAGCACCTCCTTCCTGTCTCAAAGGGTGGTTAGGTATTACACTGAGGTTCATCTCCCATCTATCAAGACATCACCAGGAACGCATCTCTCTACCCAGTGCAAACTTGGGAAATACACAGAGTCACCTCGTTCCATGGAAATTTTCACTGAAATGAACATAAAATACAAAATAGCCGCATAAACGAAAACGGCAAAAGAGCACATTCATGGTGGTAACTGGACGGCTAGGCAGGGCAGATGAAGCAGTACTACAGCAGATACAGAAATGGGTGTACGATCTGAAATGGGACGTGCTCTCCTGAATAAGGGGACGTGCCCACAGTTCCCTGCTTCTAAGGAAAAAGAAAGGATCACTTATTTCAAGATTCTGTTTGTCTGTCTGTTTCCGTCCCTTATTATAGATTGACGTAGCAAAGGTATAAAATAAAAATAAGATAATGAGCCCAGTGAGAGGGAGAGGGCAGATAATGTGCAAAGGACCCCAATCCTAGGTACAAATTGGAAACCCTCGAAAGAGTTTATTTCAGAACGGAGACTTCAGGGAAAGTTTCCGTCAGAGGCAACCTTGAATAGAGAAAGTAAAATTAGAAGGCGTGCAATGAAGGGAGGCAGGCTAGAAAGGATTTCAACTGTGTTAAGAAAGGACCTCGAGAAGGATCGACACAGGAGACGCTGTCTTCCCCGGGCAGAACCAGGCAGAAAGCCTCCAAGAATGGGAGTCTCTATGTAGAAAAGCAGGAAAAGTTGTAAAGGGAAACCAGGAGGACCTGCTTAGGCATTGCCAGTTTGAGTTCTTTTGTACACTCTAGGATCTGAAGCACTAGAGTTAGGGGCCACTGTGTTTTAGGGCACACTAGATTTTAAAAGATGAGAAAGAAGGCAGAAAGAGCGACTGAAAGAATACAGTGATGATCAAGGGGCCTGTGCTGGAGGTACAATCTACAGCAGTGGCACAGGACCAGGAAGAAAAGAACGGAGATCTGGAAGGAGGATGTGAAAGGGAGAACACTGCATGCGGAGAACTGACTCCTGAGTGAATTAGGGTAAGCGTTTGAGAGGAAAGAGGAACCCTGGAGTAAAGTGATGAACTCTCCTGCAGAGACAGGAAAGGGGGCACAAAGCTAAGGTTGGAGCCAGGGGAAGAGCAGAAGAGTGTCTTTAAAGGCAGAAGGAACTCTCCCACCCCCTCATGACCACTGAGCTGGAGGAAGTTAGAGGGAAAGGCTAGTAGGAAAGGTACTTAAGGCAGTGGAAATACGCTATGTTAGAGAAAGCAAGAAAGGCAAGGTTAGAGATTTTTGTTTAAATGTCATTTGTAAATTAGTAGCTAAAGCTTTACAAGTCGATAAGCTTCCTGAGGCACTGGGAATGGAGGGAGAAGGGAAGAAAGGCCAGAAGTGTTTGGGGGAAACATGCACAGTTAAGTGAAAATGAGCCAAGGTTCAGAGAGAAGCAGAATGTAAAGCAATACTGAGCTCTGATGAAAATGAATATTAAAAAGGAAGATATCATTCACAATGTCAACATCAGAAAAAAAGCCTGAGATATGGCAGAAAGTATTGCTTCAGCAGAATTATCAACTTTATCATGGACATGGTAAGGCTTGGAGGGCACCAGTGGGTATCAGGAGAAAGTCCCTGTGAGTTCATTCCATTGTATTAGATTTTGACTTTTAAAAGCATTTATTGATTGTTTATTATATGCCAATGGTAGAGGTCCAAATGGAATAATAAAGATTCAATAAATCTCTGTCTTCTAGAGTCTCAAAATTTGAATACTACTTTCAAACTTAGTATTTTTTTCTTCTGTGTCTCATTTTACATTTATTTGTTACAAACCAGAAAATGGATAGTCATAAGCTCTCATGGACTTCCAGAACCTGGGATTGTTAATTTTATATGCTAACTCAGAGGATTTTTTTTAACCAGAATTAGCATTTAAATTAATCAACCTTCAACAAAGCAAACAACATTCCATAGTACAGGTAGGCTTCATTCAACAAATTGAAAGTCTAAATTCAACAAGTAGATTGGTTTCTCTGGTCACAAGAAAACTACAGTCTTTGGACTCTTCTGGGTCTCAGGTTACCAACCCACAATAACAACTTTGGATTACAAAATCCCCTTCTTGCTTGATCCAAACGGTACAGTAAATCTCTATGTTCAGACACATCCTGTTGGTTCTGTTTCTACGAAAAATCATAATCACCTGACAAAGAGTTAAATCTTGACTTGCAGTGTCCCTAAACACCAAAGTCAACAGTCTTATATGTTTAGTCTGGGTCGGTTTTCTCTGGTTTCTCTGAAACTTTTAATGTGCCGGTTGCAATAGATCATTTGTATAGATGACAGACTAGTAACGGGCTAATATCTGCGGATAATTCATGTATGTGTCCTCATTTAGCCTCAGACTGCTTATAAACCAAGTATGGTTGTTCCTACATTATAGACAATATTTCTGAGATTACAACAGGGTTTTAATATCAAGTAATTGCTCAGGAGCTAATTATTTAACTACCTGAAGTGTCAGTCTTCTCCTCTGCAATACTTTATTAAAGATATATCTACTGTTTTCTCACATGTAAAGTAACCGGGCCCAATGCACTCACTTTGTTGCTGCTGCTATTGTCAAACCTTTCCAGTGTGAAGCATCTACCGAGATAAGAGGCTGTTGGGAAGCAAACACCCACCTATACATTCAGTGCATTATACTATTCCAGGAATAACTTCTTGTCTAATCAGTTTTTTTTTCATTTTTCTGTACAGAGGGGTATATTTCTTGGAATATTCTATATACATACAAATGCCTGGTATGAAAAGGCGTCCCACAGAAGGTGGCATATTATTAATGTCCTTCAAGATAGAGACTTGAAAGATATCAAAAGGATTTGACATCTGGCATGGTGACTCAATTAATTACTGTGTTGGATTAATTAGTGTGCTGAATCTCCTGAGCCAACACCATGAGTCTGAGTAACATTACATCAGTTGGCAAACAAGTAATTTGAATGAGTTTTCTAACTCAAATTTGGATCAAAGATGGGCAAGAAAGGGTTAGTAAACTATACATTCTTGATAAGGAAATTTTGTCTTTATGTTATAAAAAAACCATATTGAAGTACTGTCCAAATTCTAAAGATGCAATAAAATTGCACAAATATTTGACTAATTACAAACTGCATCTTAAGCAACATTTTGCCCATGGTGAAGCAAACAAAAAAATCAACAAACTATTACTGCTTAATTTATTTTATTTTTATAAATTTGGCATCTATGTAAAATTCTTTATCAAGTTAAAATATGTTGATATTCTACTGAAGAGGCAGTGTAGGAAGTCCTAAGAGTTCTGAAATCAATAACCAGAACCTTTGTCTTTTCATCTATGAAACCAAAAATTGAAATACAGTAGATTTACACATCTGTTACAGGGGTAAATGAAATAATCGATTCTCAAATTTATACATTCTAGTCTAGAAATAAATAAGCATTCATTTTATACTAATACACACTATGCAGTGATCAGCAAACTATTATATACTACATGTAATAGTACAGGCTGCATTTAATGATGTAAAATCATATTAAGTTCTATAAGAGAAAATTCTTTCAAAGTAAAAATATTTTAAAACTGTACTGTAGTGAAATATCTACATTTTATAATAAAACATGTTGCCTCTAATAGAGTACATAATTAGATATTTAGACTCTAAAAGGAGTAAGCTGAGGCAGAAAGGTATTCGTATATAGAATTATTAGCCACAGCCAGTCTGGTCCCATAGAGGATTCATATGCTTCACATAGGAGCAAAAATATTGGACACTTCAAATATATAGACTGAATAATTTAAATTATTAAATATAGCCTGAAGTGGCTTTGGAATGGTAGAGGAGTATTAAAACCATAAAATGATGCCCTGTAAGGAGCAATGAGAAGTTAAACCTTTACAAATAGGTTTATTTTCCATCAAACACAATTTAACAAGTGGTAAAATGTCACAAAACTACCATCCTCTGGTACAGGATGTACACACACAGTGATATAGAAGCTGATAAAATAAAATGTTGGATTTTATTATAGATATTTTGATATAACAAATGGGAAAACATCACTATTTCATAAATGAACTACGGGTGTCATCTCAATGGGAGAAATTGAGAGCTATTGACAGAACATTGGAGAAATGACAAAAGTTTGAGGTGATGTCTGATGGCAGTTTTAAATATGATCAATATCTTAATTCTCAGATGACTGCTAAGCAGCGCTGGAGAGCAAGTAGAAATATAGGCAAAACAGGAGACAGGAAAGTCTACCTCTTGCTTGCTGTCTTTCAGTGTCTTGAGAAATCAGGTACCCATACAACATCAAGCAGATGGCTTTCTTGGCCTCAGAACTTTTATGAAAAGGTTAAACACAACTCGTAATGCTGATCACCCAACCTTGCCCTTATAGTTACAGGCAGCACTTGGAAGGATAGCAAAGTTGTTTTTTTTTTTCTTATTTGTTTTGCACACCTATAATGTATGGTGTTTAATTTGTGTCATCTGGAAAAGAAAGGTTATTTCAAGTATTTTTTAAAGTAAAAACGAAGCCTGGCTCGGCAGATGCAGCAGGGAGCTGATAAGTTACCTCTCTAGCCAACCATTTGGTATGAACAAGCTGTTTCTTTTGGAATTATTCTTATATTAGAGACAAATCATTGGGAAAATGTTTGGAACTCCATAAAATTGTCAAAAAAACCAACTTTTTTTTAATTCAACAAGTAAACAAGCAGAGATAAAACCTGATAAAGAATAGCCAAGCATCTAGAAGGTCCACATACCAAGGAGTTATTATTCAGGTCCATCTTGCCAGCAAAGGGGCCCCAGGTTGTTCCCACTGGAAGTTGCTGCCGACTCTGAATTTTTCGTTCCCCATCTCTCTGAAAGGTTTCCAGCTCGCCTGCAGAGGTGAGAACGGGACATTAGAACACTCACACACACATCCTAGAGATAGCACCTGCTCTGCCTTTGCTCTCTACATCTGATGTTTTCAGGATTCGTAGAACGAAAATTAATTATGCTTCCCTGAAAACCAACTGACCATTTAAAGAAACAATATTTGTTTTTATAACTGTATTCAAATTCAGTCCAGTTTTTTTCTGCACTTTCCACACTCATTATCCACTGATATCATCCTTCAAAAGCAACATTTCCTTAAAAAGCGTTGGTTGAATGTTAAAATAGAAAGAAGACTTTGGAGAATAAGTGACAGGTAAAATTCTTGCATCTGCTCTTATCTAGAGTGATTCTAAAAACAGTTGATAATCTTCTGGAATTATTAATAGTTTCAACAGATAAAATAGGTACGTATGCAATAAGGAATGGTGTTTCTTTTTCATAAAAACTGTTCTGGTAAATTTCCCTTTTTTTCTTGCATATATATGTTAGAACAGTAAGTCCAAGTCTATGTTCTTTATATTTTAAAAACACTGAAGTGAACCAAGATATAAAGATATTACATGCATTTCATGAATTAGGAATTGACTGAATACATGGTTAATAGATAAGTAATTATAAAAATAAATGAATAAAATCTAAACAAGGATCACAGATTGAACACGGCCTAAGATGAACAGGAATTCTCATTCCAGAAGTACAGGTTCAATCACTATTTTTACCCTCAAAGTACACTGTGTCATAAGCTTTTCAAATCTTTCAACATTTTAAAATATTATGTCATCAGTATCATTTCATGCTTTCCTGTTGATATTTCCTTTTGGCCTGTTTAACAGCAGATTTAAGAATGAGGGATAGAGGGATCCTTAAATAAAGAGAACTGTAGACAGGAAGCCATTCAGACTGAAAAACAGAATACTCAAGCAGGAACCCACTGCACTCTGAATATCTGTAGCGGGATCACGTTACAGAGTAGCTTCCATCTTCAGTTTTAAAAGGAAAACCCATAACTTTAACCAAGGAAGTGAAGGATCTATTTGCCAAGATCTTTAAGGCATTGAGGAAAGAAATTGAAGAGGACACCAGAAAATGGAAAGACCT